>JAGSMU010000482.1:0-25033 GCA_029286865.1 Teinopalpus imperialis
GGGCGCCCGTATGGTCACATCGACTCACGGGCGTCCGTCGCTTAGAGCTAAAGCTCAATAGCCTGCAGCGAAGGATGGCCATCAGGATCGCACGGGGATATCGTACGATATCTTTCGAGGCGGCCACTGTCTAACTCGGTTTCCACCTTTGGACATCTTGGCGGAGATGGATGCGCGGGTATGCCCGCTGTCTTCGGGGAGGCCGAGCCCCTGGATTACGGGCGAGGTGCGAAGGCAGGAGGCGCAGACGGGCGCTACGATTGACGCGGAGGCTCCACATGAGCCTCGTTTCTCGCGCCAGCGCAATCAGCGCGCTCTTGCCGGCTTCGAAGCCTGGCTGCGAGCGGGGAAAGAGGCGCGCATCACCACCGACGAAGCGCAGGTACTCACCGGGCACGGAATTGTTTCGGTGAAATTACCTGAACGAACAGACGCGAATCGACAACGCAATGCCACCACTGTGGCGGGGACCGGGGATTCCGCACAGCACACGCTCGCCGAGTGCCCTGCGTGGGAAGTCGAGCGACGGATCTGGTCAGAAGGATCGGGCAAGATCTCTCTCCGCCAGTCGCAGTAGCGGCTGCGCGCAGCGGATAAAGGCGCATGGAAGGCGCTAGTCTCCTTTCTTAATCATGGTACAGAAGGAGACCGCCGAGCGTGATCGGGGAAGGCCACGTCCCGCTCGGGGAGCAGCGACGCCGGGGCGGCAGTGCTGTACATCAGCCCGTCAGCCCAGTCCCGGGCATAAGAATGGGGCTAAGGTACCCCTGCCTGTCGTACCAGGCGACTAAAGGGACTTCGGGTTCATGGTGATGGGGTGGGGCTCTGACCACCCAGGAAGCGGACCCGGGAAGGACAGCAGCTCAGGTGGTCTCGAGTTGCCATGCTCCTGAAGTGCAAGGGAGGTTCCTCCCCAGGGACGTGCTCAGGCACCGTGCAGAGGGGGCACCGGTAGTTCTATCTGGAGATCCCGGAGCCCCTCTAAATGCACTGAGGATAGCCACCGAGGGTTTTAGTGGTTAAGAAATACCCATAACCCTGTCTCTCCCCAGGAGGCAGGGTATCTTTCGAAGATTTCCCCGATAACAAAAAAAAAAAAAAAAAAAGGTTAGGTTAGGTTAGGTTAGGTTAGGTTAGGTTAGGTTAGGTTAGGTTAGGTTAGGTTAGGTTGGGTTAGGTTAAGGTTAGGTTGGGTTAGGTTGGGGTGGGGTGCCACGTCAGAAAACCTCCTCCCGTTACAGTCGTTGAATTTCCTTTGATACTATTGTATCCCGTGGAAGGCAACGCCGGGATGTGCACCCTGGGCACTGGTGATGATACGTTGTTGCCAGTGGCGAATGTTCTGACAGGGGGATAGCTGCTCTGCGTGTCCCTCTGATAAGCGGAGAACTGCGGAGTGGCAGGGAATTACATTTCCTTTTGATTTCCATATCCGGAGGAAAGGCAACCGAACAGTAGATGCGCATTGGACGCACTGGTGAGGATACGTCGTTCTCAGTGCCCAATGCGCGGAGTGAGTGCATTTCCCCTTGATCAAAGTATCCGGGAAGGCAACAAAATGAGGGGTGTGCATTGGGAACTGGTGGCGCGATACGTCGTTGGCAGTGCCTAATGCTCACAGTGTAATGAGACGAGCTCGGTGTGCGCTTTTACTGCCGCCGGGCACTCAACCGTCGAGAAGCGTTGTGGGAGGTTGCATTTCTCCTTGATTTCTGTATCCGGGGAAAGGCAGCAAATGATAGTGGTATTAGGAACTGGTGACGATATATCGTTTCCAGTGCTAATGCTCATAGTGGTGGGACAGGCTCGGTGTGCACTCACACTGCCGCCGGGCATTCAACCGTCCAAAACTGGGGAGTTACGTCGGCTCTCCCAGCGCGCCAGCTAACCCGCTGTACTTTCGTCAAAGACAGTGTTGACGATAATGGGGTACGATCGAAGTGCAGTGGAGCGGAGAGCTTGCCTTAACTGGCCGGCCGCGAGGTAAACCTCTATAAAATCAGACAGCAGTCTCTTAAAACCTGTGGGTACCAGGCGACCCCCAGTATGTAGCCTTGTCACCGGAATAAAATCACCCGGGGACCGACGCTTTACTTCGTCTGTTATCGTGGGAACAAATATGGAATCTGAAAAACAAAACATTAGCATGTCGGAGATGAGTGATGAGGAGAGTGACTCTATGCAGGCGTGGAGTCTCTAAGGAAATAAAATAGTGCGGGTAGAAAGCGTCCATCTATGGATGAAGATTGTGGTACTGGTCTAACACAGGACCATGGTGGGGAAGAAGGGCATGGCAATTACCAAGAACAACTGCCAAGAGGCCGAGGAGGCCTCCTACCACGAACCAGTACGTTGGACTAGCTCAAGCGAAGTTAGCGCTAATTGCCGCCAATAGAGAGGAGGAGGATAAGGAGGCAGAGAAGGAGATTACAGCCACAGCTCGGCGGCTCCGCGCCGACAGGATGTCAACCCTTTCAAGTCGTCGTCAAATGACGGAGACTTCCAGGCGGCGTCAGACTACAGAAGAAGATTGACGAGAATATCGGCGTCAACTGGAACCGAATAGAAGAACCTGGGGCACCTCGGTTCGAGCGTTGAGAAGAACTGCCGAATCAATCGGATGTACGCAGGTTCTGCAGAGTCGGTGCACCTCCGGAAGAAACGAGGGGCTGCAGGCGAGCAACAACCGCCTGCAAGCTGAGGTTGCACAATTGCGAAAGGAAGTGACGGAGATGCGGTTGCTGATGGAGCAGCCTAATAAACGCGGACCAGTCCGGCTGAAGGCAACGGATCTGGAATTTATCATTGTCAAGTGGGGACAATGATGAACGCCAGATTCGCGGCTTTGGAGGATCGCCTTCTCCCCGAAAAGCGCCTCCGTCCTCCGTTGGCGGCAGACGCGAAGGGCGCCCAGCACATCGGTTGACCACCGCTTCCCCGCCTCCCGGCTGCCCCGAAGCCGCCTGTCATTGTGCTAGCCGCGAACGGGCAGTCGTCGCTGGGGGTTCTGTGGCTCGAAGGAAAGAAGAAGAGGGAAAGTGGCGCATCCGAACCCACTAAAGGGAGTCAGACGATTGCTGAGCCCCGATCTGTGCCACCAGCACCTCAGTCCATGGAAGAACCGTGGACTACGGTGGTAAGAAAAGGGGCTTAAAACAAGAGCGGCAAGGTTGCAAAGAGCCTGGCAATCCTGCACCTAGGCCGGCAAGATTGCCACCCCTCGGTCGACCGCTGTCGTGGTGACACTTGCGCCAAGCGGTAGCTGGGTGGCGCCCTCGCGGAGGTTATCACCGAGGCGAAGAGAAAAGTCGATCTCTCTGCCCTCGGGATAACAGAACTGCGGTTCCGCACATGCGCCACAGGGGCTCGTATGTTCGAGATCCCCGGCGCGGATGCCCAGCAACGACAGGGCGGACGGCCTTGCCGCCAAATTGAGGGAGGCACTCGCAGACAAAGGTGTGCGGATAACCAGACCAGCAAAGACAGTGGAGGTCAGAGTTGCTGGTCTGGATGACTCCACCACTGTGGAGGAAGTGGTGACAGCCGTGGCGAAGGCCGGTGGCTGCCCCAAGGAGGGTGGTGAAGTAGCCCGTCACGGGATCCAGGCTGGACTTGGGGTGGCCTGGGTCCCGTGTCCGCAATGGCGGCAGCAAAAGGTTGCAGATGGCGGAAGGCTGATGATCTCGTGGGTCTCAGCCGTGGCGAGAAAGCTAGTGGAGCCCACACCTCTGAGGTGCTTCCGCTGCCTGGAGTCGGGACATGTGAGGGCCCAGTGCGACGCCGCAGTCGACCGGGGAACTGTGTGCTTCCGTTGTGGTCAGTCCGGCCACAAGGCGGCGCAGTGCTCCGCTAACCCGCGTTGCGCTGTGTGTCGCAGCCAAAAACCGGCCGACCACAGGATGGGAGGAAGGGCCTGCACCGCGCCTCCCAAAGAGAAACGGCCAGCTCGCACGTTGCCACCGAAGCAACCGGACAGCCAGCAACCACAGGTGGAGGCAATGGAGGAGGATCCGAAAACCGGCCTCGCAATGAACTGCGGCCTCAGCGTAGTTCAGGCGAACGTCAACCACTGTGCTAGAGCACAAGATCTGCTCTTTCAGAGTATGGCACAGTGGTTGACCCACGTGGCCGTCGTTTCGGAACCCTACCTGGTTCAGATAGAGATGGCTGGGCGGGAGACGACGAGGGACTGGTCGCGGTAGTTGCTCGGACGACTGCTGGTGCCCCACCATGGATTGGGTGGAGAGGGTCGCGGGTTCGTTGCGGCGCTAGTGGGGATAGTCATTATTGGCATTTATTGTCCCCAGCAGAAGTACTACGAGTTCGAGGACTCTTAAGGGAGGTCAGACTCTCCTTGGCGGGAGTCACCCTCATCTATTTTGGTGATGGGTGATTTCAACGCCAAGAACACCGTTTGGGGCTGTTCTGCCAACGATACGCGGGGACGTTCCTGGAGGGTGGGCACTGTCCGTAGGACTGTGTCTGCTCAACCAAGGTTCGGAACCTACATGCGTTCGGCCCCAGAACTCCGTTGTGGACCTAACCTTCGCCAGCACATCCATGGCGCGCCGGGTTCACGGGTGGGAAGTCGTGTCCGGGGTAGAGACGCTGTCGGACCATTTGTATATCCGCTTCAGCGTCTCCGATTCCGACGCGGCTCCGGTCGAACCGGGCGAGCGGTCGTCCGTGGCGACGGCCCGCGATGGGCTCTCAAGCACCTCGACGGGGAAGTTCTCATCGAGGCTTCTCTGGTGGAATCGTGGGTTTCCCGAGGTGCAGCAACCACTGCGTGGAGGACGAAGCGTTGGCGATTCGCGCGTCGATGACTCGCGTCTGCGATGCGTCGATGCCACGGTTGGGGCCTCGACCGCCGAAAAGGCAGGTGTACTGGTGGTCCGCCGACATAGCTGAGCTGCGCACTGCGTGCGTAGTCATGAACGCCAGTATTACACAGCATTTCTTTTCCGGAGAGACGCCGTGACGATGCGGCCGAGTCATCGTTGCGCGACGCTTATGTGAGGGCCAAACTTCGTCTTCAAATCGCCATCGGCGAGGCCAAGGCTGGGGCGAGAAACGAGCTGCTGGAGACTCTGGACCGTGATCGTGGGGTCGCCCATACCGCATGGTGCGGAAACTTCGCCCATGGGCACCCCTCTGACGCGGAGTCTCCAGCCCAGTTCGTGGACGCAGTGGTTGCAGCCCTGTTCCCGAGAGGAGGAACACACGCCGCCGACCATGGCTCCGACTGCGCAAGATGCGGTTGCTGGCGGGGACGAGGAGTAGTGCCGCCAGCAGCTTGGGAGAGTTCGGGGCCGCGATTCTTCGACTCCGTTCGAGGAATACGGCCCCGGGATAACGGTGTACCTGGCCGTGCGTGAGTCTAGCATCCGGCGCACTCGAGGGCAAACTCAGAGGACTATTCGATGCCTGCCTAACGCAGGGCCGTTTTCCGCGGGTGTGGAAGGCGGGCACGATGGTCCTCTTGAGGAAGGAAGGGCGCCCGAGGGACTCGCCCTCTGCGTACCGGCCCATAGTGCTGTTGGACGAGGTGGCAAAGCTCTTTGGGCGTGTCATTGCCGGTCGCCTCGTCCGGCATCTGGTGGGGTCGGTCGGATTTGGATGATAGCCAATTCGGTTTCGCGAGGGCAGGTCCACGATACATGCGATCATGCGAGTGAAGAGGACGGCGGAGGAAGCGGTCGCCCGGGGCGAGGTCGTCTTGGCGGTGTCTCTTGACATCGCCAACGCCTTCAACTGCTGCGGGTTGCATCGGGAGGCACTCCGGTATCACCAGTGCCGAACTACCTCCAGCGCATGATCGCATCATCTCTCAGGCGAGTCGGTGACGTATAGGTGTCGAAACGCGTGGCATAGTCGCGTAGTCTCGTGCGGTGTCCCACAGGGTTCGGTTCTCGGACCGCTCCTGTGGAACGTGGTTACGACTGGGTCCTCCGCCCGGGTCACTACTGCGTGGCCTCTGCGTGACCTGCTACGCCGACGACACCTTGGTGACGGCAAGGGGGCGGCACCACAGGGAAGATTCTGCCCCGTGCTACAGCGGGAGTGGCCCACGTAGTGGGAGTCGTATCGAAGAGCTGGGTCTCGAGGTGGCCCTTAACAAGTCTGAGGCCTTGTGTTTCCACGGGCCTCGGAACGCGCCACCCTCGGGACTGCATAGTAGTGGGAGGAGTTCGCATCGGCATCAAGTCCCAGATGAAATATCTGGGACTCACTGGCAGCCGATGGAACTTCGAGAATTACTTCCTGGGCTTATTGCCCAGGCTGTTGCGTGCGGCGGCCGCAGTCGGCAGCTTGCTGCCGAATATCAGAGGAGTCCGAATGCGGCTTGTCGGCGCCTGTACCTGGGCATGGTGCGCTCCATGGCGTTGTACGGGGCACCCGTGTGGAGTGACGCTCTGAATAGCCGGACAATCGCTCTTCTGCAAAGGCCCCAGAGGCGATGGCGATCAGAGCGATCCGGGAATTTTCCACACGGTGTCCACGAGGCGGCGTGTGTGCTGGCGGCGTCCCCTCCTGGGAACTGGAGGCGAAAGTTCTCGCGTCCGTTTTCTTTTGGCGTGAGCTTGATCGCGGTGCGCCAGTTCCACCACGAGGGAGGTTGATGCGGCGAGGGCGGGCGTCGAAGGGTCATGGTGCGGAGGTGGCAGCATGCACTTCGGCAACTGAGCAGAACCAGGACCGTAGAGGCAGTACGTCAGTTCTCGTGCAGTGGCTGGACAGACGTCACGGAGTGCTCACCTTCCGGTTTATGCTTAGCGAACTTTCGGGGCATGGATGCTTCGGGAAGTACCTGCACTTGATCGGAAAGGAGCCAAACGCGAGCTGTCACCACTGTGACGGCTGCCTCAGGACACGGCCCAGCACACGCTGGAGGTGTGTCCTCGGTGGGCAGAACAGCGCCGAGCACTGAGTGCCGTAGTGGGCAACGATTTGTCGCTGGCGGCCGTAGTTCGCGCCATGGTCGACAGTCGGGAAGGGTGGGCAGCAGTGCAGGTGTACTGTGAGGCGGTGATGTCCACGAAGGAGGAGGCGGAGCGAGTTCGGGAGTCAGCCGCCTCGGATCCAGTCCGCAGACGCCGCATCGGGCGAAGACGCAGAGCGTATGCGCTCGCCATTCCGCCCTGATACGACTCGAGCTATAGACCAGGGGAGGTCCGTAGCTCAAAATGATCAGCGGGTGACGCGCCTGTGTTCCCGCGCGCTCTCCATAAAGGTTACCAACGGCCGGGGCCCGCAAAGAGCGAGCCGCCACTGCTGTGCACGCGGACGAATGCATAAGCGTACCCGTATGCACAGCACTCGGTGGGCAGAAGGAACACCGTGGGGTTTTAGTCGGTGCGAGTCCGACATAACCCGCTCTCGTCCCCGCGAGGTGGGTATGCGTAGGCATTTCCCACGAAAAAAAAGGTTAGGTTGGGGTGCCATGTCAGAAAACCTCCTCGAGTGCCTGTCGTTGAATTTCCCTTTGATACTATTGTATCCGGGGAAAGGCAACGCCGGAACAGTACACCCTAAGGCACTGGTGATGATACGTTGTTGCCAGTGGCGAATGTTCTGACAGGGGGATGGCTGCTCTGCGTGTCCCTCTGATAGCGGAGAACACAGCAAATTGGCAGAAGGAGGTTACATTTCCTCTTGATTTCCATATCCGGTGGAAGGCAACCGAATGATCGTGCGCATTGGGCACTGGTGACGATACGTCGTTCTCTGTGCCCAATGCGGGGTTATTCTCCTTGATCAAAGTATCCGGGGAAAGGCAACAAAATGAGGTAATGCATTGGGAACTGGTGGCGATACGTCGTTGGCAGTGCCTAATGCTCACAGATGTGAGACGAATTCGGTGTGCGTTTTACTGCCGCCGGGCACTCAACCGTCGAGCGTTGTGGGAGGTTGCATTTCTCCTTGATTTCTGTATCCGGGGAAAGGCAACAAAATGAGGTAATGCATTGGGAACTGGTGGCGATACGTCGTTGGCGGTGCCTAATGCTCGCAGATGATTAAGGACGGGTCGGTATTGTGCACTCACGCTGCCGCCGGGCATTCAACCGTCAAAGCACGGGAGTTACGTCGGCTCTCCCAGCGCGCCGTAACCCGCTGTACTTTCGTCAAAGACCCCAGAGTTGACGATTATGGGGTACGTCGAAGTGCAGCGGAGCGGAGAACTGCCTTAATTGGCCGGCCCGCGAGGAGTAAACCTCTATAAAATAATCAGACAGCGAAGTCTTGAAAACCTGTGGGTACCAGGCGACCCCACGGTATGTAGCCTTGCCCTCGGAATGGCGTAACCCGAAGTCGACCTTATATTTCGTCCACAATCATTAGGAATAACTATGGAAAAATTAAAACCAAAAAGGCATGACGGAAATGGACAGTGATGACGACACGAGTGACTCTATGCTCAGCGTGGAGTCATTCAACGAGCGGAGACGTTAGGAAGAAAACGTCCTTCTAAGGACGCAGTAATCAGCGGTGGTCCTCTAACGGGACATAATAGAGGAAGCAGCCAAGGCACAACATCTGCCAAGAGGGCGAGGACGGCCTCCGACAGCGGAGCGATTATGTGGGACTGTGGAGCCAAAATGGCGTTGGTGGAAGCCAGAAGGGAGGAGGAGAGGTTGGAGGCGGAGGCGGACATCGCCGCGTCGTCTCGTCAGCTCCGTGCCGGCAGGATATCAACCCTGTCCGGAGTCGACATCGAACGATGACGACTTCGAGCCGGCATCGGGCTACAAAGAGGATTGAGGACAGCGTCGGCGTCATCTCCATGGTGGCCACAAGGTCTAAGAACCTGAAGGGCATCTGGGTGAAGGCGCTGAAAGAGGCTGCGAGACCGTTAGTGAGACCACTAAGACTCTGCAGCGCCGCTTTATTACCTCAGGAGGAGACGACGAAGTTACAGGCGGACAACGCTCGCCTCAAAGGCGAAGTGTCCGGAGAGTGAGGAAGGAGGTGGCATACCTGCGGATGCAGGTGGTTACGCGCCCGAGCCAACACACACGGAGACGGTTAAGGAGGGAGCTCGTGCGTTCGATCATTGACCAAGTAGGGTCAATGATCAGCGCCAGGTTCGCAGCGCTGGAGGATCGTCTCCTGCCCGAGAAGCGCCTTCGCCCTCCACTGGCGGCGGATAGGAGACCGGAGAGCAGTGCCCAGTCCCCTCGTCCTGCCTGCACCTGCCCAGGCACCGGTTGTCGCAAAACCGCCTGTCAAGGCATGCAGTTAATAAAAACCGGCTGTCGCTGCAGGTGCCACGGCTGAAACGCCCTAAGGGAAGGGCAGGCCGCTAACCAGGGCAAGAGAAGAGGCCGACCTCTGCCGCCAGCACCTCAGTCCATGGACGTGCCCTGGACCACGGTAGTTGGGAAGGGACTTAAAGGCAAGGGAGGGAAGGCAACGAAGAGTGTTGGCAAGCCGAGGCGGTCAAGATCGCGACTCCGCGAAGCTCTGCTGTGGTGGTGACCCTGGAGCCGGAGGCAGCGGCTGCAGGAGTCACCTACATCGAAGTTATTACCGAGGCGAAGGCGAAGATTAACCTCGCCGCCCTCGGTATAACTGAAGATGCATTCCATCTGCGCCACAGGGCTCGAATGTTCGAGATCCTGGCGCGAACAGCGGCTAAAGGCGGACATATCGCTAAAAACTGAGCGAAGTGCTGGCAGCGGCGGGCAAGCGAGTGCGGGTATCCAGACCGGCGAAGACTGCTGAGATCAAGGTCTCGGTCTGGATGACTCAGCCACAGCAGAGGAAGTAGTGGCGGCTGTGACAAAGGCTGGCGGCTGTCCCAAGGCTGTGAAGTGCAGCGAGATCCTGCGGTATCCGCAGGCCCAGGATGGCTTGGGTCGGTGCCCCGTGGCTGCCGCCAAAGGTGGCAGCCGACGGGCGCCTTATGGTATCCTGGGTGGCGTCCGCGGGCCAAACTGGTGGAGCCCTCACCTCTGAGTGCTTCCGATGTCTTGAAGCGGGCCACGTATGAGGGCTCAGTGCGACGCTGCAGTCGACCGGGGGAGCTCTGCTTTCGCTGTGGTCAGCCTGGCCACAAAGCGGTGCAGTGCTCCGCCACCCGACCCGTGCCATGTGCGTCGCCGCTAAGAAACCAGCGGACCACAGGATGGGAGGAAGGCCTGCTTTGCGCAATCAAAGAGCGGGAAAGGCCGGTCCGCCCGTTGCCACCACGGCAACCGACCAGCCAGCCGATGGAGGAGGAACCGTCCCGACCCCGGGACCACTCCACAGCCGCCGCAGGGGGATAAAGAGGCGTAGGCATACTCGATTTCACCCGACTCAGTGATGGACTCGGGGAAGTCTGTCGCTCGTATGAGTCAGCGAGGTGAGAGCGCGCCCGGTGTTCCCGCGCGCTCTCAGCACAGAAGATCACAACTGCCGGGGCCGTATAACTGGCCGCCACCTGCTGTGCACGCGGAAGAATGCTCACAGCGTACCCGCATGCACAGTACTTCAGATGAGCGAAGGAACACCGTGGGGTTTTAGTCGGTGCGAGTCCGACATAACCCGCCCTCGTCCCCGCGGGGCGGGTATGCGTAAACATTTCCCACGAAAAAAAAGGTTAGGTTAGGTTGGGGTGCCACGTCAGAAAACCTCCTCGAGTGCCTGTCGTTGAATTTCCTTTGATACTATTGTATCCGGGGAAAGGCAACGCCGGGACAGTGCACCCTGGGCACTGGTGATGATACGTTGTTGCCAGTGGCGAATGTTCTGACAGGGGGATAGCTGCTCTGCGTGTCCCTCTGATAAGCGGAGGGCACAGCGGGTGGCAGGGGAGTTACATTTCCTCTTGATTTCCGTATCCGGAGGAAAGGCAACCGACCGACGGAATACGCGTGGACACTGGTGACGATACGTCGTTCTCAGTGCCCAATGTGAGGTGAGAGTTGCATTTCTCCTTGATCAAAGTATCCGGGGAAGGCAACAAAATGAAGGTGTGCATTGGAACTGGTGGCGATACGTCGTTGGCAGTGCCTAATGCTCCTACAGTAATGAGGACGAGGCTCGGTGTGCATTTTACTGCCGCCGGGCACTCAGCAAATCGAGAGCGTTGTGGGAGGTTGCATTTCTCTTTGATTTTCTGTATCCGGGGAAGGCAACAAATGATGAGTGAGTATTAGGAACTGGTGACGATATATCGTTTCCAGTGCTTAATGCTCATGAGTAGTGAGACGGGTCCGGTGTGCACTCACACTGCCGGGCATTCAACCGTCAAAACTGGGGAGTTACGTCGGCTCTCCCAGCGCGCCGTAACCCGCTGTACTATCAAAGACAGTGTTGACGATAATGGGGTTATCAATCGAAGTGCAGCGGATCAAGGAGGGCTTGCCTTAACTGGCCGGCCCGCGAGGAGTAAACCTCTATAAAAAATCAGACAGCGAAGTCTTGAAAACCTGGGTACAGGGGCGACCCCCACGGTATGTAGCCTTGTCCCTGGAATAGGCGTCACCCGGGGACCGACATTTTATTTCGTCCTGACTCGTGGGAACTAATATGGAATTTATACAAAACCAAAGCATGTCGGAGATGAGTGAGGAGGAGAGCGATTCTATGCAGAGCGTAGAGTCCCTTGAAGAGGCGAGTTTGTGCGGGGAGAAAGCGACCGTCTACGGACGCAGAAAAGCGGTTCCAACTGATAATGGCCACGATGAGGAGATAGCAGGATTAAAAGTGGCAAGAACATCCGCCAAAGAGGTCGAGGCAGACCCCAACGACGGGGAGTATGTCGGCCTCTTGCCAAGGCCAAACAGGCTAGTCGCCGCCAAAAGGAGGAAGAAAGGTTTGAGGCCGAAGAGAAGTCGCATCTGGCAGCCCGAAAGCTCCGCGCTGACAGAATTACAACCCTGTCAGAGTCGTCGTCGAACGACGAAGACTTCAGGCGCTCTAAAGCTGTGGAAGAAGACTGAGGAAAATATAGCCCTCATAACTAAGGTCGCCTCCAAGTCAAAGAACCCAGCGACCTCTGTTAAAGCACTGAAGGACGCTGCAGAAGCGATCAGAGCGGACGCCCAGATACTGCAGAGTCGTTGCACCTCTGAGGAACGAAAGAGGCTGCAAACAGTAACATCCGCCTGCAGGGTGAGGTCGAGCAATTGCGCAAAAGAGGTGGCGGAGATGCGGTTGCTACGCAGCAGCCCAGTGAACGTGGCCCAATTCCAGCTGAGGGCAACGAGGATCTGGCACGTTCCATTTGTCAAGTGGGGACAATGATGAACGCCGATTCGCGGCCTTTGAGACCGCCTCCCGAAAAGCGCCTACGTCCTCCGTTGGCGGCAGACGCGAGGAAAAGTGCGGTGCCCAGCACTGCCTGCCCACCGCTTCCCCGGCGACCGAATGCCCCGAAGCCGCCTGCCATTACGGCTAAAGAACGGGCAGTCGTCGCTGAGGGTTCTGTGGCACCAACGCTCCCTGGCGAAGGGGAAGGAGCGGAGTGAGCCCGGCTATAAAGATAAATGGCGAGTCCCACCAGCACCTCAGTCCATGGATCAACCGTGGACTACGGCGAAAGCAAATTAAGCGGGCGGCAAGCTTGTGAAGAGTCCCGGCAATCCTGCACCGAGGCCGTAAAGATTGCCACCCCCCAGATCAGCCGGTGACACTGGCACCGGAAGCGGTGGCGGCTGGCGTTACCTATGCGGAGGTTATCTCCGAGGCGAAGAGGAAAGTCAACCCCGCCCTCGGGATACAGAGCTGATTCCGCACAGCCACGGGGCCCGCATGTTTGAAATCCCCGGCAGACAGCGGAGAAGCACGGCCTTGCCGACAAATTGAGGGAGGCGCCTGTGGACAAAGGTGTGCGGATAACCAGACCAGCAAAGACAGTGGGAGGTCAGAGCTGCGGTCCGGATGACTCCGCCACTGCGACGATGCGGTGACAGCCGTATTAAGGCCGGTGGCTGCCCTGGCGAGGCGGTTAAATGCAGCCAGATCCTACGGATGTTGCAGGACTTGGGGTGGCCTGGGTCCGATGTCCCGTGGCGGCCGCCAAAAGGTCGCTGACGGCGGAAGGCTGATGATCTCGTGGGTCTCAGCCGTGGCGAAGCTTAGTGAGCCCACACCTCTGAGGTAAGCTTCCGCTGCCTGAGTCGGGATGATGAGGGCCCAGTGACGCTGCAGTCGACCGGGGAGCTGTGATTCCGCTGTGGTCAGTCCTACTACGCTGCGCAGCAGCCCTGCCAACTCCGTTGTGTGTCGCAGCCAAAACCGGCTGACCACAGGATGTATAGCACACCGTTCCAAGAGAGGGAAACGGCCAGCTCGGGTAATGCTGCCACCGAAGCGCAACCGGACAGCCAGCAACCACAGGTGGAGGCAATGGAGGAGGATCCGAAAACCGGTCTTCGGTAATGAACTACGGCCTCAACGTAGTTCAGGCGAACGTCAACCACTGTGCTAGGTTAACAAGATCTGCTCTTTTTCAGGCGCGTACACAGCGGTTTCGACCCACGCGGTTGCCGTTTCCGGAACCCTACCCGTTCCAGATAGATATTATGGAGGATGATGACTACCGTGAAGTTGTTTCGACGACCGGTGCCGGGTGCCCCACCCGGCGATTGGGTGGAGAAGGGTCGCGGGTTCGCGGCACTGGTGGGGGATAGTCATTATTGGCATTTATTGTCCCCAGCAGAAGCCGCTCCGGAGCGCCCGAGGACTCGCAGGCCGGAGCTCCTTGCAGGAGTCACCCCATCCTTTTGGTGATGTGGGTGATTTTAACGCCAAGAACACCGTTTGGGGCTGCCCTGCTAACGATACGCGGGGACGTTCCTGAGGGGTGGGCATTAACCAGGATCACCCGCTCAACCGAGGTTCGAAAACCTACATGCGTTCGGCCCCAGGGGAGCTCCAGACTCCAACCTTCGCCAGCACATCTATGGCGCGCCGGGTTCACGGTGCTGTACTGGGGCAGACGCCACGGACCATTTGTATATCCGCTTCAGCGTCTTCCGACTCCGACGCGGCTCCGGTCCGATCCGGGCGAGCTATCGCCCGTAAGCATCATTCAGCACCGGCACCCCACGGGAAGTTCTCTGAGGCTTCCCTGGTGGAATCGTGGGTTTCCCCGAGGTGCGCAACCACTGCGTGGAGGACGAAAGGCGCTTCGCGCGTCGATGACTCATGTCTGCGATGCGTCGATGCCACGGTTAAATTCGACCGCCGAAAAGGCAGGTGTATCATGGGTCCGCCGACAAGGAGCTGCGCACTGCGTGCGTAGTCAGCAGACGCCAGTAGCACAAGGCAACGCCGGAGGAGACGCCGTGATGATGCGGCCGAGTCATCGCTGCGCGACGCTTATGTGAGGGCCAAGCTTCATCTTCAACGCTATCATGAGGCCAAGGCTGGGGCGAGAACAGCCGCTGGAGACTTTGAACCGTGATCCGTGGGGTCGCCCATACCGCATGGTGCGGGGAACTTGCCCAGGCACCCTCTGACGCGGAGCGCCCCAGTCCCAGTTCAGGATTTCAGTGTCAGCCCTGTTCCCCAGGAGAGAAACACATCGCCGCCGACCATGGTCTGACTGCGCTGGATGTGCTGCTGGCGACGAGGTGGTACCGCCGGTAACCCTGGAGAGTTCCGGGGTCAGCGATCTTCGACTCCGTTCCTGAGGAATACGGCCCCAGGACCCGACGGCGTACCTGGCCGTGCGTGGGTCCCAGCATCCGGCGCACCTGAGTGGCAAACTCAGAGGACTATTCGATTTTGCCTAACGCAGGGCCGTTTTCCGCGGGTGTGGAAGGCGCACGATGGTCCTCTTGAGGAGTAGAGGGCGCCCGAGGGGACTGCCCTGCGCACCGGCCCAGTGTTGGACGAGGTGGCAAAGCTCTTTGAGCGTGTCATTGCCGCCCGTCCGGCATCTGGTGGAAATGGTCCCGACGGGATGATAGCCAATTCGGTTTCGTGAGCAGGTCCACGATACATGCGATCAGCGCGAGTGAAGAGGACGGCGGAGGAAGCAGTCGCCCGGGTGAGGTCGTCTTGGCGGTGTTCTGGACATCGCCAACGCCTTCAACACCTTCTTTGCCCTGGAGTTGCATCAGGAGGCACTCCATCACTGCGCCGAACTACCTCCAGCGCATGATCGCGCCGTATCTCTCGGCAGTCGGTGGCATATAGGTGTCGAAACGCGTGGCATAGGCGTAGTTCAGGCGGTGTCCCACAGGGTTCGGTTCTCGGACCGCTCCTGTGGAACATTAATACGACTGGGTCCTCCGCGGTTCATCACTGCGTGGCCTCTGCGTGACTTGCTACGCTGATGACACCTTGGTGACGGCAAGGGGCGGCACTCTATAGGAGTGCACCTTACGCGCTACAGCGGGAGTGGCCCACGTAGTGGGTCGTATTCGAAGGCTGGGTCTCGAGGTGGCCCTTAACAAGTCTGGAGGCCTTGTGGCTTTCACGGGCCTCAACGCGCCACCCTCGGGACTGCATTACCATCGTAGTGGGCGGAGTTCGCATCGGCATCAAGTCCCAGATGAAATATCTGGGACTCACTTTGGACGGCCGATGGAACTTCGAGGTGCACTTCCCAGGCTTATTGCCCAGGTTAAGCTGAGGTGGTGGCTGTAGCTGAAGTTTGTTGCTGAATATCGGAGGTCCGGGAATGCGGTCGGCGCCTGTACCTGGGCATGGTGCGCTCCATGGCGCTGTACGGGGCACCCGTGTGGAGTGACGCTCTGAATAGTTGACAATCGCTCTTCTGCAAAGGCCCCAGAGGGCGATGGCGATCAGAGCGATCCGGGGTACTACACGGTGTCCTTAATGAGTGGCGTGTGTGCTGGCAACGTCCCCTCCTGGGAACTGGGAGGCGAAAGTTCTCGCGTCCGTTTTGGCGTGAGAGCCGATCGTGCCAGTTCCCACCCACGAGGGAGGAGGTTGATGCGGCGAGGGCGGAGCGTCGAAGGGTCATGGTGCGAAGGTGGCAGCATGCACTTCGACAGCTCCCGGCCGGAACCACGACCGTAGAGGCAGTACGTCCAGTCGCAGTGGCTGGACAGATTACGGATGTCACCTTCCCGGTTGTCGCAGGTGCTTTCGGGCATGGATGCTTCGGGAAGTACCTGCACTTGATCGAAGGGGAGCTAAACGAGGCTGTCACCACTGTGACGACTGCCTCGAAGACACGGCCCAGCACACGCTGGAGAGATGTCCGATGGGCGAACAGCGCCGGGCACTCAGTGCCGTAGTCGGAGAGGACCCATCGCTGTCGGCCGTGTCTGCGCTATGGTCGACAGCCGAGAGGCATGGGCAGCAGTGCGCATCTACTGCGAGGCAGTGATGTCCACAAAGGAGGAGGCGGAGCGAGTACGGAGGCAGCCACCCGGATCCAGTCCGCAGACGACGCATTGGGCGAAGACGCAGAGCGTATGCGCTCGCCCCGCTTTCTAATTATTGACTCGAGCTATGGACCCGTGGAGGTCCACAGCTCAAAAGAGTCAGCGAGGTGAGAGCGCGCTCCGTGTCTCGCGCCTCCATGCTGTTACTAACGGCCGGGGCCCGTAAGAGCGAAAGCTGCCACTGCTGTGCACGCGGACGAATGCGTAAGCGTACCCGTATGCACAGCACTCGGTGGGCAGAAGGAACACCGTGGGGTTTTAGTCGGCGCGAGTCCGACATAACCCGCTCTCAAGTGGGCGGGTATGCGTAGGCATTTCCCCACGAAAAAAAAAAAAAAAAAAGGTTAGGTTAGGTTAGGTTAGGTTAGGTTAGGTTAGGTTAGGCTAGGTTAGGTTAGGTTAGGTTAGGTTAGGTTGGTTAGGTTGGGTGCCACGTCAGAAAACCTCCTCGAGTGCCTGTCGTTGAATTTCCCTTTGATACTATTGTATCCGAGGGAAAGGCAACGCCGGACGGTGCACCCTGGGCACTGGTGATGATACGTTATTGCCAGTGGCGAATGTTCTGACAGGGGGATAGCTGCTCTGCGTGTCCCTCTGATAAGCGGGAGGGCACAGCAGCAGAGGGGTTGCATTTCCTGATTTCCATATCCGGAGGAAAGGCAACCGAACGATAGGCATTGGGCACCGGGTACGATATTGCCGTCTCAGTGCCCACGCGAGGTGGAGGCTGCATTCTTGATTTCTGCATCCGGGGAAAGGCAACAAAATGAGGGTGCATTGGGAACTGGTGGCGATAATGTCGTTTCAGTGCCTAATGCTCATAGTGGAGGACGGGCTCGGTGTGTTTTACTGCCGCCGGGCACCAACCGTCGAGCGCCAGGAGGTTGCATTTCTCCTTGATTTCTGTATCCGGGGAAAGGCAACAAACGATGGTGGGTAATAGGAACTGGTGACGATATATCGTTTCCAGTGCCTAATGCACATAGTGGAGGACGGGCCTGGTGCACCACACTGCCGCCGCTACAACCGTCCAAAACTGGGAGTTACGTCGGCTCCTCCAGATCGCCGTAACCCGCTGCTCTTCAAAGACCCCAGTGCTGACGTTAATGGGGTACGTTGAGGGATGAGGCCGCCTTAATTACCGGCCCGAGGAGTAAACCTCTATAAAAAATCAGACAGCGAACTTCGAAAACCTGTGGGCGTTCAGGCGACCCCACAGTATGTAGCCTTGCTCCGGAAAGGCGTAAATCCGAGGTCGACCGTTTTCGACCATAATCGTGGGAATCCAAATGAGTTCAAAATATACAGACGAAAGTAAGACGGGAAGCAGTGTGACGAATGCAGTGAAAGATCATTAGTAGCGGAAATTGAATGAGGCAAAATAAAATGTGGACGAAACGTCCTTCTACAGAAATATGTGGCGTTTCTAATCAAGAAATCGATGGAGACGGAAAATCAGAATGCGGGTATGGCGACAGGAACACCTACAAAAGAGGTCGAGGAAGACTCCTCCAACGACTGGGCAATACGTCGGCCTTGCCTGCTGAAACAAGCGGCGGTTGCCGCCCAACGCGAGATGGAGATACTGAGGCAGAGTCGGAGAGATAATGTTCAGCTCGACAGCTCCGCGCCCATAGTCTATAAACCTGTCTGAGCCGTCGTCGAATGATGGCGATCTCCAGACGGCGGCGAAGCTGAAACAGACGGTAGAGTGACAGCATCGGCCTTTATTCACCAGGTTGCCACTTCAAGTCAACTAACTTAAAAGGCACCTCGGTTCGGAAACTGAGGGAGGCTGCAGAATCTATCACAACATCTTCGGACTTGATAGAACGCTGCACCTCTGAAGAACAAGGAGGCCGGTGCAGGATCGCAATACCTGCCTGCAAGGAGGTCGCAAAACTGCGTGAAGAAGTGATGGATGCGGTTGCGCTTTGAGCAGCCCCGCAAGCCTGATTCTGTCACAGCAATGGGCAGCGAGGAATTAGTGCGTTATTATTGGTCAGGTGGGGACAATGATAAACGCAAGATCTGAGGCATTGAGGACTGCCTCCCGCCGGAGAAACGTCTGCGCCCCCACTGGCAGCGGATATTAGGAAGGAGCAGTGACAGGTACCTGTTCCGCCATTTGCCTTCCCAGGTTCCAGCGATCCTACGCCATCGCCTAAAGTGGCTAGCGCCACATCGGCCATCGCGAGGTTTCCGTTGCTACAAAACGCCTGGAAGGCGAAGCGTAGCGAACCTGCAAGAAGGAGGGCCAAAGAAAGCTGTGTCTCGACCTTCTGCCGACTTCCAGCGCCGCAAGTGCGCCGCGGATCGAACAATGACTACGGTCGTCAGGAAGGTCGAAAAAGAAGGGAGGAAAGGTGGTGAAGAGTCCTGGCAAACCCATCGAGGGCGGTAAAATCTTTACCCTCGCACGGCTGCTGGCGGACTCTTGAACCGGAAGCTGCAGCAGCGGGAGTCACCTACGGGGATGTTGAACCGAGGCGAAGAGAAAAGTCGACCTTCCGCCATCGGTATAACCGAGCTGCGGTTCTGCATGCGCCACGGGCTCGAATGTTCGAGATCCCCTTTTGGCGCAGATAGTAGCGAAAGTTGGATGGCCCGCTCAAAGATTGAACGAGGTTCTCACAGAAGCGGGTAAGGAGTGTCCAGGCCAACAAAGTCTTGGCTGGACGACTCCAGCCACTGTAAATGAGGTGGTGGCGGCCGGCGATAGCTGGTGGCTGCACCGAAGAGGCTGTCATGCAGGACATACTACGGTAATTCCTGAAGGACCTGAGTGACCTGGGTCTGCTGTCCGCGGCCGTCGCTATTGCAGCCGTCAGCGGCCGCTTAATGGTCTCGTGGGTATCAGCGGTCGTCGTTGGCGGAGCCCTCACCTTTGAGGCGCTTCCGGTGCCTCCAAACCGGACATGTGAGGGGCTCAGTGACGCTGCAGTCGACCGGGGAGCTAGTTTCCGCTGTGGTCTGGTCACAAGGCGGCGCAGTGCTCCGCCAACCCGCGTTGCGGGCCATGTGTCGCTGCTAGCAAACCGGCGGACCACAAGATGGGAGGGAAAGATTGCAAAGCACCTCATAAAAGCGGGAAAAGACCGGCCCGCCCATTGCCATCCAAGCAATCGGTCAGCCAGCCACAAGCAGAGGCGATGGATGAGGAACCATCCCCAAACGTCGGAATCGCTACCGCAGCCGTCCCAGGGTAAAACAGAGAAACACAACTCTCCCCTTTGAGTATGACTCGAGCAATGGACTGGGAGGTCCAACGCTCAACATAAAGTCAAAGAGGTGAGAGTGCGTCTGCGTTCCCACGCACTCTCAAACAGTGTTTAATAGCCAGCCCGCAAGAGCGAGCCGCCATCAAGCTGTGCACGCGAAGAATGCGAAAGCGTACCGTATGCAATAGCACTACGTGGACAGAAGGAATTACCGTGGGGTTTTAGTCGGTGCAAGTCCGACATAACTCCGCCCTCGTCCTCAAGCGAGGGCGGGTATGCAGGCATTTCCACGAAAAAGGTTAGGTTAGGTTAGGCTAGGTTAGGTTAGGTTAGGTTAGGTTGAAGAAGTTAGGCTTAGGTTGAAGCTTAGGTTAGGTTAGGTTGGGGTGCCACGTCAGAAAACCTCCTCGAGGCCTGGTCGTTGAATTTCCCTTTGATACCATTAAAATCCTGGGGAAAGGCAACGCCGGGACGGTGCACCCTGGGCACTGCGATGACACGTTGTTGCCAGTGGCGAATGTTCTTGACAGGGGGGATAGCTGCCTGCGTCCCCTCTGATAAGCAGCAATTAAGCGGATGGGCTGGGGGTTGCATTTCCTGATTTCCGTGCATCCGGAGTGAAAGGCAACCGACCGATGGTGCGCATTGGGAACCGGTGACGATACGTCGTTCTCAGTGTCCGCTACAATGCGCAGGGTTGCATTTCCTTGATCAAAGTATCCGGGGAAAGGCAACAAAAAAATGAGGGTGCATTGGGAACTGGTGGCGATACGTCGTTGGCAGTGCCTAATGTTCACAGTGGGGACGGGCTCGGTGTGCGCTTTACTGCCGCCGGGCACCTAAACCGTCGAGCGCCAGGGAGGCTGCATTCCTTGATTTCTGTATCATCCGGGGAAAGGCAACAAATGATGGTGGGTATTAGAACTGGTGACGATATATCGTTTCCAGTGCCTAATGCTCATAGTGTGGACGGGCCTCGGTGTGCACTCACACCGCCGCCGGGCATTCAACCGTTCAAAACTGGGGAGTTACGTCGGCTCTCCCAGCAGCCGTAACCCGCTGTACTTTCGTCAAAGACCCCAGTGTTGACGAGATAATGGGGTACGTCGAAGCAGTAGCGGAGCGGAGGAACTTGCCTTAATTGGCCGGCCCGCGAGGAGTAAACTCTATAAAATAATCAGACAGCGAAGTCTTGAAAAACTCCGTGGGTACCAGGCGACCCCACGCATGTAGCCTTGCCCTCGGAATGGCGTAACCCGGGGTCGACCTTTATTTCGTCCACAATCGTGGGAATAGTATGGAAAAGAAAACAAACAAACATATGACGGCAATGGACAGTGATGACGACACGCGACTCTATGCTCAGCGCAGAGTCATTCAACGAACGGAGAACAAAAACAAGAAAACGTCCTTCTAAGGACGCAGTAATCGGCGGAGGTCCGGTAACGGGCCAAAATGGAGGACACAGCCAGGGCACGACATCTGCCAAAAGAGGTCGAGGGAGGCCTGACAACTACATGAGCATTACCGACTGGCCCAGGCTAAAATGGTGGCGTTGGTGGAGGCCAGAAGGGAGGAGGAGAGGTTGAGGCGGAGGCGACATCGCCGCGTCGTCTCCGTCAGCTCCGTGCCGGCAGGATATCAACCCTGTCGGAGTCGACATCGAACGATGACGACTTCGAGCCGGCATCGGAGCTACAAAAGAGGATTGAGGACAGCGTCGGCGTCATCTCCATGGTGGCCACAAGGTCTAAGAACCTGAAGGGCATCTGCGAAGGCGTTGAAGGAGGCCGTAGAGACCGTTAGTGAGACCATTAAGACTCCTGCAGCGCCGCTGTACCAGAGGAGACGACGAAGGCAGGCGGACAACGCTCGCCTCCAAGGCGAGGTGTCGGAACTGGAGGAAGGAAGTGGCATACCTGCGGATGCAGGTGGACACGCGCCTGCCAACACATCGAGGGAGCGGGCAAGGAGGAGCTCAGGTGTTCGGATCATTGACCAGGTAGGGTCAATGATCAGCGCCAGGTTCGCGGCGCTGGAGTGATCGTCTCTGCCTGAGAAGCGCCTTCGCTCCACTGGCGGCGGATAGGTGACTGTGAGGCAGTGCCCTGTCCCATCGTTCCTGCCCTGCACCTGCCCAGGCACCGGTTAAAATGCAAAACCGCCTGTCAAGGCGGCTATGTAAAACCGGCTGTCGCTGCAGGTGCCACGGCCCCGAAACGCCCTTGCAAGGAAAGAGGAGCGAGCCCGCTAACCAGGGCAAAGAAGAAGGAAGAGGCCCGACCTCGCCAGCACCTCAGTCCACATGGACGAGCCCTGACCACGGTAGTTGGGAAGGACATAAAGGCAAGGAGGAAGGCAACGAAGAGTGTTGGCAAGCCGAAGGCGGTCAAGATCGGCGACTCCGCGAAGTTTGCTGTGGTGACCCTGGAGCCGGAGGCAGCGGCTGCAGGAGTCACCTACATCGAAGTTATTACTGAGGCGAAGGCGAAGATTAATCTCGCCGCCCGGTATAACTGACGGCATCTGCGCCACAGGCCTGAATGTTCGAGATCCCTGGCGACAGCGACAAAGGCGGACGCCCCGCTAAAAAACTGAGCGAAGTGTTAGCAGCGGCGGGCAAGCGAGGCGGGTGGTATCCAGACCGGCTAGCACCGCTGAGATCAAGGTCTCGGTCTGGATGACTCTGCCACAGCAGAGAAGTAGTGGCGGCTGTGACAAAGGCTGGGGCCGTCCCAAGGAAGCTGTGAAGTAGCGAGATCCTGCGGCATCCCGCGTCTTGGGATGGCCTGCTAACTGGTGCCCCGTACGCCGCCAAAAGGTGGCAGCCGACGGGCGCCCATGGTATCCTGCGGCGTCCGCGGTCAATGGTGGAGCCCTCACCCCTGAGGCAAAGCTCTGATGTCTTGGCGGGCCACGTGAGGGCCTGCCAGTGCGACGCTATCGACCGGGGAGCTCTGCTTCGCTGTGGTCAGCCTGGCCACAAAGCGGCGCAGTGCTCCGCCACCCCGCGTTGTGCCGTGCGTGCGTCGCCGCGAAGAAACCAGCGGACCACAGGATGGGAGGAAGGCCTGCTCTGCTAAACCAAAGAGCGGAAAAAGGCCGGTCGTTCGTTGCCACCTCGGCAACCGACCAGCCAGCCGATGGAGGAGGAAATCCCACGACCCCGCTGACCACTCCACACGCCGCAGGATGAGAGCGTAGGGCATTAAATGGGATTCCCCCTTACGACCGAGGATGGACTCGGGGAAGTCTGTCGCTCGAATGAGTCAGCGAGGTGAAGCGCCCGGTGCGTTCCCGCGCGCTCTCAAAAAACAGGCCAGTCTGCCGGGGCCACAAAACTGGCCGCCACCCGCCGTGCACGCGGAAGACGCTCACAGCGTACCCGCATGCACAGTACTTGCGGAGAACACCGTGGGTTTTAGTCGGTGCGTGAGTCCGACATAACCCGCCCTCGTCCCCGCGGTGGGTATGCGTAGGCATTTCCACGAAAAAAAAAAAAAAAGGTTGGGGTGCCATCAGAAAACCTCCTCGAGTGCCTGGTCGTTGAATTTCCTGATACCATTGTATCCGGGGAAAGGCAACGCCGGACGGTGCACCCTGGCACTGGTGATGACACGTTGTTGCCAGCGGCGAATGTTCTGGCAGGGGATAGCTGCTCTGCGTCCCTCTGATAAGCGGGAGGGCACAGTGAGTGGCAGGGGGTTGCATTTCCTTTGATTTCCATATCCGGAGGAAAGCGCAACCGAACGATGGTGTATTGGGACACTGGTGAGATATTGTTCTCAAAGCCCCAATGCGAGGGTGGAGGTTGCATTTCTCCTGATCAAAGTATCCGGGGAAAGGCAACAAAATGAGGGCGTGCATTGGGAACTGGTGGCGATACGTCGTTGGCAGTGCTTAATGGTCACAGTGTGGGGACGGGCTCGGTGTAAGTACTGCCGCCGGGCACTAACCGTCGAGCGTTAGGAGGTTGCATTTCTCCTCGATTTCGTATCCGGGGAAAGGCAACAAATGATGTGGCATTAGGAACTGGTGACGATATATCGTTTCCAGTGCCTAATGCTCATAGTGGAGGGACGGGCTCGGTGTACTACAATGCCGCCGGGCACTCAACCGTCCAAAAACTGGGAGTTACGTCGGCTCTCCCAGCGCCGTAACCCGCTGTACTTTCGTCAAAGACCCCAGTGTTGACGATACGGGGGTACGTCGAAGTGCAGCGAGCGATGGGTCATTTTAATTGGCCGGCCCGCGAGGAGTAAATCTCTATAAAACCAGACAGCGAAGTCTTAAACCTGTGGGGTACCAGGCGACCCCACAGTATGTAGCCTTGCCCCGGAATGGCGTAACCCGGGGCCGACCTTTATTTCGTCCACAATCGTGTGGGAACCACAATATGAGTAAAACCTAAAACAAAAATACACATGTCGGCAGATTAGTGATGATGACAGTGACTCTATGCTAAGCGCGGGAGTCACTTGACGAGGAGAAGAAGTGCGGGAGGAAACGTCCGTCTATGGACGAAGGATGGCTCTGGATCGGTAACGGGCCAGCAAGGAAAAAACTGTGATCCTACGGAAAAGTCAAATGGACTGGCGTCTCCAGGTGGTTCGCCCTCTAAAAATATCGTGCCCTAAAGGGCCCAAAACACGCCACAAGGCATACGCTTAAACCACAGACGGTAGGTGACTTCCCGCAGCCACGAAACTGCTGCGCGAGAAAAACTATAGGTTTCCACCTATGCCCTCGGAAGAACGGAAACTCCGGGTCGTTATTCGCGGTCTCCCATTTGGGGAACAGAACTGGAGGAAGTGATCCGATCCCATGGGATCAAGACCTCCCGATTGTAGATGCGCAGGATGAGCAGATCCGCGCACTAAAAACCAATGCCCCTAATTCACAGCCACCCTGGACCTGACTCCAGAAGGCAAGGCCATTTTCAATCTCAAAACCCTTTGCGGCCTCTCCGGCATATCTGCTGGAGGCCCCCTCAAACTGTACGGACTCGTAGGACAGTGTCATCGCTGTCAATTTACGGCCACTCGGCCAAAACTGTTCGCCAAGGCCCAGATGCGTCAAATGCATCAGGGACCATAGCACCGGACTGTTCCGCGCCCCTCCCGGAGCGACAGAGCCCCAGCGTGCTGCCTATGCGAGGCAGAGGGGCCGCAGAGTTATCGCAGGTGTCCCCAGCGCCGCAGAGGCAACGCGGCGGGACTGCTCAAAATGGCAAAAAGCCAAATCAAAAAGCGACACCAACCCGGCCGCCCTTAGGGCCGCGCCTGCTCCCAGGCCGCCCCGCACTCCAGCTGCAGCTCAGCTCCAGCCCCAAACCCACTTTGCCCCCTTGCAAGCCCCTAAGGCCCCTGCAAAGCCAGCCCACCAGGCAGTACCTCCTGCTATGGCGCGCAAACAAGTCGCGCCTATCACTAGGCCAAACCCTCCGAAAAGTCAAAT
>JAGSMU010000483.1:0-24477 GCA_029286865.1 Teinopalpus imperialis
GGACTGACGTCTCCAGGTGGTTCGCCACTCTAAAATATCGTGCCCTAAGGCCCAAAACACGCCACAAGGCATACGCTTAAACCTACAGACGGTAGGTGACTTCCGCGCAGCCACGAAACTGCTGCGCGAGAAAACATAGGTTTCCACACCTATGCCCTCCCGGAAGAACGGAAACTCCGGGTCGTTATTCGCGGTCTCCCATTTGAGACAGAACTGGAGGAAGTGATCCGATCCCTTAAGGATCAAGACCTCCCGATTGTAGATGCGCGCAGGATGACAGATCCGCGCACTAAAAAACCAATGCCCCTAATTCTGGCCACCCTGGACCTGACTCCAGAAGGCAAGGCCATTTTCAATCTCAAAACCCTTTGCGGCCTCTCCGGCATATCTGTGGAGGCCCCCCTCAAACGCGGACTCGTAGGACAGTGTCATCGCTGTCAATTTTACGGCCACTCGGCCAGAAACTGTTTCGCCAGGCCCAGATGCGTCAAATGCATCAGGGACCATGGCACCCAGACTGTTCGCGCCCCTCCGGGCGACAGAGCCCCAGCGTGCTGCCTATGCGAGGCAGAGGGCCGCAGAGAGTTATCGCAGGTGTCCCAAAGCGCCGCAGAGGCAACGCGGCGGGACTGCTCAAAATGGCAAAAGCCAAATCAAAAAGCGACACCAACCCCAGCCATCCCTTAAGGGCCGCGCCTGCTCCCAGGCCCGCCCCCACTCCAGCTGCAGCTCCAGCTCCAGCCCCAAACCCGCTGCCCCTTGCAAGCCCTAAGGCCCTGCAAAGCCAGCCTGGGCAATGCCTCCTGCTATGGCGCGCAAACAAGTCGCGCCTATCACTAGGCCAAACCCTCCCCGTGCAGCCTGCCACCTCAGCGCAGGCCACACCTCAACCTCTGGGTATGCAAAACCCAATAACATATTCGCTGAACTTCATCAGTTCGCTAGATTTTAACGCCCTGGAGGACCTCACCAACATGGGGATCCGCCTCCAGCAGGCCAAAACGCCCTTCGAAATGCTGCAGATCACTGCAGAACACATGGGCACCATACGCTCCTTCTGGGCTCTCCAGAATGATCCCATGCCCAGTAGGGCAACCCCCTAGTTCTGTCTCCAATGGCTAACACACCATTAGGTCGAGTCAATCCCGCTCTCTGACTGTCTCGTATTTCAACGCGGACGGACTCAGGTCTCAAAAAGACGAAGTAGCGATCCATTTAAAGAAACACAACGTCGACGTTATGCTGGTGCAAGAAACCTTCTTAAAACCTAGCCACAGCGATCCCAAGATCGCAAATTACAGAGTCATCCGTAGTGACAGGTTGTCCGCCCCAAAGGCGGCACCTGATCTACTACAAAGGTGCTTGCACTGCGTACCGCTCGAGGTTCCGCGATTAACAAACATAGAAGCCACCGCGTGTAGGGTGGCTATGACCGGTCATAGCCCGATAGTTATCGCCTCGGTTTATCTATCACCGACGAAAACAGTTCTAGAATCGGACATCAGGACCCTAATCAACCTAGGGCCGTCGGTCGTCTTAGCAGGCGACCTAAACAGTAAACATGCCTCCTGGCATTCAAAGGAGAACAAAACGGCAAGGCGCTTCACGCCCTCATGGGCTCTCATAACTTCGATGTTATAGCCCCGACTCCCCGACACGCTACGCTCTATACTTTACGTCAAACACCTGACGTTTTAGATATTGCGCTAATTAAAAATATCACCCTAGCGGTCGACTCCATCGAACCGCTACACGAATTATCATCAGATCATAGGCCGGTGCTCCTCAAGCTGGGCCAATCGACGAGCGAGGTCCCTCAGACCAAAACTATAGTCAACTGGCGTGCTCTCGAAGGTAAACTCAGAGCCACGACCACCCAGCAGCTAGACGTCTCAATTAACGAGATCGACTCACCCGACAAGGCGTTTCGGGCGATCGACTCTTTAACTTCGCACCTTAGTTCGGCCGTCGAAGACTCGAAAGGACGGTCCCCGCGTCGACCGATCAATTCGGGGTCCTTCCCTCGAGCCTCCGTCGACTGATAAGATCAAAATCGCGCGGCTAAGCTTCACGATAGATACCCGACGGATGTTAATCGCGTTAGACTGCGCCACCTCCAAAGGGAGGTCAAAGAGCGCATAAAATCATATAATAATCAAAAATGGGGCGACCTGCTAGCAGACCTCGAGCCTTCGAATACCGCCTACTGGCGTGTGGCGCAGGGTCTCAAAGCAGACACCATCTCGCAAATGCCCTCTCTAATTTTACCGGATAACGCTACTCTCGCATTCGATGATACGGAGAAAGCCGAATATCTCGCGGACAGTCTAAAGAGCCAATGCTCCCCGTCGAACTCCCCCGCGGATCAAGACCACCTCCGAAGGTGAACGCCGACGTGGCGCTTAGGGCGTCGTTACCACCAGCGGGCGAACCGTTAGAACCCGTGACCACCGACGAGGTCACCAACATTATAAAAAACCTCAAAAAGAGGTCAGCTCCCGGTCCCGACGGGATTAACAATAAAATAATTAAAGCGCTTCCCGCTAATATCATCTGCCTCCTTGTGGCAATATTCAATACGCTCCTCTCCAGCTGCTCCTTCCCGGATGCCTGGAAGGAAGCGGACGTCATCAGGATACCCAAACCGCACAAACCGCGGAACCTCCCCACCAGCTATCGCCCAATCAGTCTCCTGAACTCCGTGGGCAAGGTATACGAAAGGATTATTCTTAGGCGACTTAAAGAACACGTCTAGCTAATAGATTACTTCCCGACGAACAGTTCGGGTTTAGAATACGCACTCCTGCGTTCAACAGGCCTTCCGCTTAACGGAACACATTCTCGCAGGGTTAACCCTGAAAACCCCATCGGTACTGGTGCACTATTCTTCGATGTCGCAAAGGCATTCGACAAAGTCTGGCATAACGGTTTAATTTATAAACTTCACTCCATCAACATACCAGACAGGCTCGTGCATATCATACGAGCCTTCTTGTCGAATCGCACTTTTCGATATCGAGTCGACGGCACGCGCTCCTCAAGCCGGCCACTCCTAGCAGGTGTCCCTCAGGGCTCCGTTCTTTCCCCCCTCTTATTCTCACTTTACACAAGTGATGTCCCGAAAGATCCGCAGGTCAGTCTTGCGCTTTTCGCAGACGATACCGCCTATACTATTCAAACTTACACAGGGCCGTATCACCATCCGACTCAAGCCGCAGCCAACCGCCTCGCCGAGTGGTTTCGGTTATGGAGAATCGAAATTAACCCGGATAAAAGTGCAGCAGTCTTCTTCTGGAGGCTCATCCGATCCATTCTGCACTGCATCAGTACCCTAACCGTAGAAAGCTAGGACGTATCACGATCTTCGACCGTCCCATTCCTGGGTAGAAACGGTCAAATACCTAGGGTCACCTTTGACCATAAACTCAACTTCCATCCGCATATTAAAATGCGAGGAATAAGGTCGCGTTTGTCATGAGCCGGCTTCACCCGCTCATCTGCGCTAAAAGCAAAATGTCCTTAAGACATAAACTCCTTCTATATAAGACCTGCGTAAAGGCCTATTATGACCTACGCCAGCGTCGTCTTCGCCCACGTAGCCGAAATCAAAATTAAACAACTCCAAACGGTTCAAAACCGTTTCACCAGAATCGCAACCGGAGCAGAACCGTATCAACGCAACATCGATCTGCACAGTGACTTACACCTCGTCGCCATACCGGAATACCTCAAATCTCTCTCGCAGCGCTTCTTCGAGAAAGCGCTTTCGCATTCTAACCCGCTGGTGGTAAACGCCGCAACCTACGATCCGGATCCGAATCCGGTAACTACGAACCGTAGACCCCGTCACGTCCTCGACGACCCCCACTTCATGGGGAACCTACGCCAGTCCGTCCTCAACGGACCCCGGACCCACACACAATACCTACACCTCGTCGCGTCGCCCTCGCCTCCGAGCGCGACGCAATCTTCGCGACACCGCATACACTCGCTACACCCGCGTGTCAGGGCGGTTCTCACCGCCCACAGCTTCCGATTGATATGATAACAGGTGGCGTCCGTCAGAGGCTAGGTTCGCATACCGAAACCTCGGACGGTCTTTAGACATCACCATCCATTCTCCACTCGGGAGAATCACAATATAGCTAGGGAACTGGCAACTTGGGTGGCATCATCAGATAGTTGTGAGACCAAAGAGTAGAGCGACACGCTCAGTTTATGAGCGCTTTGTGTAAGTAAGAGAATCACAGTAGGCAAAACACGGTTGAAAAAAACCAGCTCACGGACCCTCAGTTCCGTGAGCCCGCAATATCGATGAAGCTGTAAGAGCCGCATAGGCTAACAACATTAACATCAACAGAATAGAGAAGAATAACTAGAAATGGCCTGAATGCGGCACGAGAACGGTGTCTAATAATTAGACTACACAAATACTACAAGAAAAAACTGTTTGGAGATACTATGGACTTAATAACGAGAGGATATAGGTGATTTCCTATAAAACAGGGCTGTACCACTATAACGCGGTTTCAAAGAAAAAGTCGATTTTTTCCTAATTCTCAGTCTTTTCTTTCCAGGTTTCGCTTGATTCAACGGTTGTGGACCGGGACTGACCTACCCAGAGCAAAACCAGCACGAAAAACGAGGAAATAATTTTTTTTACAAGTGCAATAAAATTACGTAAATATAAAACTGAAGGTATGCGATTATAACTAGAAATGGCCTGAATGCGGCACGAGAACGGTGTCTAATAGTTAGACTACACAAAACTACAAGAAAAACTGTTTGAGATACTATGGACTTAATAACGAGGAGGATATAGGTGATTTCCTAATAAACAGGGCTTTACCACTATAACTCGGTTTCAAAGAAAAGTCGATTTTTTCTAATTCTCAGTCTTTTCTTTCCACATTTCGCCTGATTCAAGGTTGTGGACCGGGACTGACCTACCCAGAGCAAAACCAGCACGAAAAACGAAGAAATAAAATTTTACAAGTGCAATAAAATTACGTAATTATAAAACTAAAACAACAGATTAGAACTAGAAATTGCCGAAATGCGGCGCAAGATGAGTATCTAACGATAAGGTTAAACGAATGCTAAAACAGGGCTTTACCACTAAAACTCGGTTTCAAAGAAAAGTCGATTTTTCCTAATTCTCAGTCTTTTCTTTCCAGGTTTCGCCTGATTCAACGGTTTTGGACCAGGACTGACCTACCCAGAGCTAAACCAGCACGAAATACGAAGAAATAAAATTTTTACAAGTGCAATAAAATTACGTAATTATAAAACTAAAAATAACAGATTAGAACTAGAAATGGCCGAAATGCGGCGCAAGATGAGTATCTAACGATAAGGTTAAACAGATGCTACAATAAAAACAAATTTGGACTGCTTGAGATTCTAATACACAAGATATCGGTGAATTCTATAAAACAGGACATCACCACTACACCTCGGTTTCAAAGAAAAGTCGATTTTTCTAATTCTGTGTGTTTTTCTTACAGGTTTTACCTGATTCGATGCTTGTGAACTGGGACTGACCGGCCGAGCAAAAACAGCACGAAAAAGGAAGAAACAAAAATGTTTAGAATTCCATTAAAATTACGTAAGTATAAAACTGAAGATAAGCGATTATAACTAGAAATGGCCTGAATGCGGCACGAGAACGGTGTCTAATAATTAGACTACACAAATACTACAAGAAAAACTGTTTGGAGATACTATGGATTTAATAACGAGAGGATATCCGTGATTTCCTATAAAACAGGACATCACCACTACACCTCAGTTTCAAAGAAAAGTCGATTTTTCTAATTCTCAGTCTTTTCTTTCCACATTTCGCCTGATTCAAGGTTGTGGACCGGGACTGACCCATCAGAGCAAAACCAGCACGAAAAACGAGGAAATAAAATTTTTACAAGTGCAATAAAATTACGTAATTATAAAACTAAAACAACAGATTAGAACTAGAAATGGCCGAAATGCGGCGCAAGATGAGTATCTAACGATAAGGTTAAACGAATGCTACAATAAAAACAAATTTGGACTGCTTGAGATTCTAATACACAAAGATATCGGTGAATTCTATAAAACACGACATCACCACTACACCTCGGTTTCAAAGAAAAGTCGATTTTTCTAATTCTCAGTCTTTTCTTTCCAGGTTTCGCCTGATTCAACGGTTTTGGACCAGGACTGACCCATCAGAGCAAAACCAGCACGAAAAACAGAAGAAATAAAATTTTTACAAGTGCAATAAAATTGCGTAATTATAAAACTGAAGGTAAGCGATTATAACTAGAAATGGCCTGAATGCGGCACGAGAACGGTGTCTAATAATTAGACTACACAAATACTACAAGAAAAACTGTTTGAGATACTATGGACTTAATAACGAGAGGATATAGGTGATTTCCTATAAAACAGGGCTTTACCAATAGTGGTATAGACCACGGTTTCAAAAGAAAAGTCGATTTTTCTAATTCTGTGTGTTTTTCTTACAGGTTTTACCTGATTCGATGCTTGTGAACTGGGACTGACCGGCCGAGCAAAAACAGCACGAAAAGGAAGAAACAAAAATGTTTAGAATTCCATTAAAATTACGTAAGTATAAAACTGAAGGTAAGCGATTATAACTAGAAATGGCCTGAATGCGGCACGAGAACGGTGTCTAATGATTAGACTACACAAAACTACAAGAAAAAACTGTTTGGAGATACTATGGACTTAATAACGCGAGGATATAGGTGATTTCCTAAAAACAGGGCTTTACCACTAAAACTCGGTTTCAAAGAAAAGTCGATTTTTCCTAATTCCCAGTCTTTTCTTTCCACATTTCGCCTGATTCAAGGTTGTGGACCAGGACTGACCCATCAGAGCAAAACCAGCACGAAAAACGAGGAAATAAAATTTTTACAAGTGCAATAAAATTACGTAATTATAAAACTAATAATAACAGATTAGAACTAGAAATGGCCGCAATGCGGCGCAAGATGAGTATCTAACGATAAGGTTAAACGAATGCTACAATAAAAAACAAATTTGGACTGCTTGAGATTCTAATACACAAAGATATCGGTGAATTCCCTATAAAACAGGACATCACCACTACACCTCGGTTTCAAAGAAAAAGTCGACTTTTTTCTAATTCTGTGTGTTTTTCTTACAGGTTTTACCTGATTCGATGCTTTTGGACCGGGACTGATCGGCCGAGAGCAAAAACAGCACGAAAAAGGAAGAAACAAAAATTTTTAGAATTCTATTAAAATTACGTAAGTATAAAACTGAAGGAAAGCGATTATAACTAGAAATGGCCTGAATGCGGCACGAGAACGGTGTCTAATGATTAGACTACACAAAAACTACAAGAAAAAACTGTTTGGAGATACTATGGACTTAATAACGAGAGGATATAGGTGATTTCCTATAAAACAGGGCTGTACCACTATAACGTTGTTTCAAAGAAAAAGTCGATTTTTTCCTAATTCTCAATCTTTTCTTTCCAGGTTTCGCTTGATTCAGCAGTTTGTGGACCGGGACTGACCTACCCAGAGCAAAACCAGCACGAAAAACGAGGAAATAAAAATTTTTACAAGTGCAATAAAATTACGTAATTATAAAACTAAAAACAACAGATTAGAACTAGAAATGGCCGAAATGCGGCGCAAGATGAGAATCTAACGATAAGGTTAAACAGATGCTAAAACAGGGCTTTACCACTAAAACTCGGTTTCAAAGAAAAAGTCGATTTTTTCCTAATCCTCAGTCTTTTCTTTCCAGGTTTCGCTTGATTCAACGGTTGTGGACCGGGACTGACCTACCCAGAGCTAAACCAGCACGAAATACGAAGAAATAAAAATTTTTACAAGTGCAATAAAATTACGTAATTATAAAACTAAAAATAACAGATTAGAACTAGAAATGGCCGAAATGCGGCGCAAGATGAGTATGTAACGATAAGGTTAAACGAATGCTACAATAAAAAACAAATTTGGACTGCTTGAGATTCTAATACACAAAGATATCGGTGAATTCCTATAAAACAGGACATCACCACTACACCTCGGTTTCAAAGAAAAAGTCGATTTTTCTAATTCTGTGTGTTTTCTTACAGGTTTTACCTGATTCGATGCTTAATGGACCGGGACTGATCGGCCGAGAGCAAAACAGCACGAAAAGGAAGAAACAAAAATTTTAGAATTCTATTAAAATTACGTAAGTATAAAACTGAAGGAAAGCGATTATAACTAGAAATGGCCTGAATGCGGCACGAGAACGGTGTCTAATGATTAGACTACACAAAACTACAAGAAAAACTGTTTGAGATACTATGGACTTAATAACGCGAGGATATAGGTGATTTCCTAAAAACAGGGCTTTACCACTATAACTCGGTTTCAAAGAAAAAGTCGATTTTTCCTAATTCTCAGTCTTTTCTTTCCACATTTCGTCTGATTCAAAGGTTGTGGACCGGGACTGACCTACCCAGAGCTAAACCAGCACGAAAAACGAAGAAATAAAATTTTTACAAGTGCAATAAAATTACGTAATTATAAAACTAAAAATAACAGATTAGAACTAGAAATGGCCGAAATGCGGCGCAAGATGAAAATCTAACGATAAGGTTAAACAGATGCTACAATAAAAACAAATTTGGACTGCTTGAGATTCTAATACACAAGATATCGGTGAATTCCTATAAAACAGGACATCACCACTACACCTCAGTTTCAAAGAAAAAGTCGATTTTTCCTAATTCTCAATCTTTTCTTTCCAGGTTTCGCCTGATTCAACGGTTTTGGACCGGGACTGACCGATTCAGAGCAAAACCAACACGAAAAACGAGGAAATAAAATTTTTACAAGTGCAATAAAATTACGTAAATATAAAACAGAAGGTAAGCGATTATAACTAGAAATGGCCTGAATGCGGCACGAGAACGGTGTCTAATGATTAGACTACACAAATACTACAAGAAAAACTGTTTGAGATACTATGGACTTAATAACGCGGGGATATAGGTGATTTCCTATAAAACAGGGCTTTACCAATAGTGGTATAGACCACGCTTTCAAAGAAAAAGTCGATTTTTCTAATTCTGTGTGTTTTCTTACAGGTTTTACCTGATTCGATGCTTGTGAACTGGGACTGACCGGCCGAGAGCAAAAACAGCACGAAAAGGAAGAAACAAAATGTTTAGAATTCCATTAAAATTACGTAAGTATAAAACTGAAGGTAAGCGATTATAACTAGAAATGGCCTGAATGCAGCACGAGAACGGTGTCTAATAATTAGACTACACAAATACTACAAGAAAAACTGTTTGAGATACTATGGACTTAATAACGAGGATATAGGTGATTTCCTATAAAACAGGGCTTTACCAATAGTGGTATAGACCACGCTTTCAAAGAAAAAGTCGATTTTTCCTAATTCTCAGTCTTTTCTTTCCAGGTTTCGCTTGATTCAACGGTTGTGGACCGGGACTGACCTACCCAGAGCTAAACCAGCACGAAAAACGAGGAAATAAATTTTTACAAGTGCAATAAAATTACGTAATTATAAAACTAAAAATAACAGATTAGAACTAGAAATGGCCGAAATGCGGAGCAAGATGAGTATCTAACGATAAGGTTAAACAGATGCTACAATAAAAACAAATTTGGACTGCTTGAGATACTAATACACAAAGATATCGGTGAATTCTATAAAACAGGACATCCACCACTACACCTCAGTTTCAAAGAAAAAGTCGATTTTTCTAATTCTCAGTCTTTTCTTTCCACATTTCGCCTGATTCAAAGGTTGTGGACCGGGACTGACCCATCAGAGCAAAACCAGCACGAAAAACGAAGAAATAAAATTTTTACAAGTGCAATAAAATTACGTAATTATAAAACTAAAAACAACAGATTAGAACTAGAAATGGCCGAAATGCGGCGCAAGATGAGTATCTAACGATAAGGTTAAACAGATGCTAAAACAGGGCTTTACCACTAAAACTCGGTTTCAAAGAAAAAGTCGATTTTTCTAATTCTCAGTCTTTTCTTTCAGGTTTCGCTTGATTCAACGGTTTTGGACCGGGACTGACCTACCCAGAGCTAAACCAGCACGAAATACGAAGAAATAAAATTTTTACAAGTGCAATAAAATTACGTAATTATAAAACTAAAAATAACAGATTAGAACTAGAAATGGCCGAAATGCGGCGCAAGATGAGTATCTAACGATAAGGTTAAACGAATGCTACAATAAAAACAAATTTGGACTGCTTGAGATTCTAATACACAAAGATATCGGTGAATTCTATAAAACAGGACATCACCACTACACCTCGGTTTCAAAGAAAAAGTCGATTTTTCCTAATTCTCAGTCTTTTCTTTCCAGGTTTCGCCTGATTCAATGGTTTTGGACCGGGACTGACCGATTCAGAGCAAAACCAGCACGAAAAACGAAATAAATTTTTTACAAGTGCAATAAAATTACGTAAATATAAAACTGAAGGTAAGCGATTATAACTAGAAATGGCCTGAATGCGGCACGAGAACGGTGTCTAATGATTAGACTACACAAATGCTACAAGAAAAACTGTTTGAGATACTAAGGACTTAATAACGCGAGGATATAGGTGATTTCCTATAAAACAGGGCTTTACCAATAGTGGTATAGACCACGGTTTCAAAAGAAAAAGTCGATTTTTCTAATTCTGTGTGTTTTCTTACAGGTTTTACCTGATATGATGCTTGTGAACTGGGACTGACCGGCCGAGAGCAAAAACAGCACGAAAAAGGAAGAAACAAAAATGTTTAGAATTCCATTAAAATTACGTAAGTATAAAACTGAAGGTAAGCGATTATAACTAGAAATGGCCTGAATGCGGCACGAGAACGGTGTCTAATGATTAGACTACACAAATACTACAAGAAAAACTGTTTGGAGATACTATGGACTTAATAACGCGAGGATATAGGTTATTTCCTAAAAAAACAGGGCTTTACCACTATAACTCGGTTTCAAAGAAAAAGTCGATTTTTTCCTAATTCTCAGTCTTTTCTTTCCACATTTCGCCTGATTCAAAGGTTTAGGACCGGGACTGACCCATCAGAGCTAAACCAGCACAGAAATACGAAGAAATAAATTTTTTACAAGTGCAATAAAATTACGTAAGTATAAAACTAAAAATAACAGATTAGAACTAGAAATGGCCGAAATGTGGCGCAAGATGAGTATCTAACGATAAGGTTAAACAGATGCTACAATAAAAACAAATTTGGACTGCTTGAGATTCTAATACACAAAGATATCGGTGAATTCCTATAAAACAGGACATCCACCACTACACCTCAGTTTCAAAGAAAAAGTCGATTTTACCTAATTCTCAGTCTTTTCTTTCCAGGTTTCGCCTGATTCAACGGTTTTGGACCGGGACTGACCGATTCAGAGCAAAACCAGCACGAAAAACGAGGAAATAAATTTTTTTACAAGTGCAATAAAATTACGTAAATATAAAACTGAAGGTAAGCGATTATAACTAGAAATGGCCTGAATGCGGCACGAGAACGGTGTCTAATAGTTAGACTACACAAATACTACAAGAAAAACTGTTTGAGATACTATGGACTTAATAACGAGAGGATATAGGTGATTTCCTATAAAACAGGGCTTTACCAATAGTGGTATAGACCACGGTTTCAAAGAAAAAGTCGATTTTTTCCTAATTCTGTGTGTTTTTCTTACAGGTTTTACCTGATTCGATGCTTGTGAACTGGGACTGACCGGCCGAGAGCAAAAACAGCACGAAAAAGGAAGAAACAAAAATGTTTAGAATTCCATTAAAATTACGTAAGTATAAAACTGAAGGTAAGCGATTATAACTAGAAATGGCCTGAATGCGGCACGAGAACGGTGTCTAATAATTAGACTACACAAATACTACAAGAAAAAACTGTTTGGAGATACTATGGACTTAATAACGAGAGGATATAGGTGATTTCCTATAAAACAGGGCTGTACCACTATAACGCGTTTCAAAGAAAAAGTCGATTTTTTCCTAATTCTCAGTCTTTTCTTTCCAGGTTTCGCTTGATTCAACGGTTGTGGACCGGGACTGACCTACCAGAGCTAAACTAGCACGAAATACGAAGAAATAAATTTTTACAAGTGCAATAAAATTACGTAATTATAAAACTAAAAATAACAGATTAGAACTAGAAATGGCCGTAATGCGGCGCAAGATGAGTATCTAACGATAAGGTTAAACAGATGCTACAATAAAAACAAATTTGGACTGCTTGAGATTCTAATACACAAAGATATCGGTGAATTCCTATAAAACAGGACATCCACCACTACACCTCGGTTTCAAAGAAAAAGTCGATTTTTCCTAATTCTCCAGTCTTTTCTTTCCAGGTTTCGCCTGATTCAACGGTTTTGGACCGGGACTGACCGATTCAGAGCAAAACCAGCACGAAAAACGAGGAAATAAATTTTTACAAGTGCAATAAAATTACGTAAATATAAAACTGAAGGTAAGCGATTATAACTAGAAATGGCCTGAATGCGGCACGAGAACGGTGTCTAATAATTAGACTACACAAATACTACAAGAAAAACTGTTTGGAGATACTATGGACTTAATAACGAGAGGATATAGGTGATTTCCTATAAAACAGGACATCACCACTACACCTCGGTTTCAAAGAAAAAGTCGATTTTTTCCTAATTCTCAGTCTTTTCTTTCCACATTTCGCCTGATTCAAAGGTTTAGGACCGGGACTGACCCATCCAGAGCTAAACCAGCACGAAATACGAAGAAATAAATTTTTTTACAAGTGCAATAAAATTACGTAATTATAAAACTAAAAATAACAGATTAGAACTAGAAATGGCCGAAATGTGGCGCAAGATGAGTATCTAACGATAAGGTTAAACGAATGCTACAATAAAAAACAAATTTGGACTGCTTGAGATTCTAATACACAAAGATATCGGTGAATTCTATAAAACAGGACATCACCACTACACCTCAGTTTCAAAGAAAAAGTCGATTTTACCTAATTCTCAGTCTTTTCTTTCCAGGTTTCGCCTGATTCAACGGTTTTGGACCGGGACTGACCGATTCAGAGCAAAACCAGCACGAAAAACGAAATAAATTTTTACAAGTGCAATAAAATTACGTAAATATAAAACTGAAGGTAAGCGATTATAACTAGAAATGGCCTGAATGCGGCACGAGAACGGTGTCTAATAGTTAGACTACACAAATACTACAAGAAAAAACTGTTTGAGATACTATGGACTTAATAACGAGGAGGATATAGGTGATTTCTATAAAACAGGGCTTTACCAATAGTGGTATAGACCACGGTTTCAAAGAAAAAGTCGATTTTTCCTAATTCTGTGTGTTTTCTTACAGGTTTTACCTGATTCGATGCTTGTGAACTGGGACTGACCGGCCGAGCAAAACAGCACGAAAAGGAAGAAACAAAATGTTTAGAATTCCATTAAAATTACGTAAATATAAAACTGAAGGTAAGCGACTATAACTAGAAATGGCCTGAATGCGGCACGAGAACGGTGTCTAATAATTAGACTACACAAATACTACAAGAAAAACTGTTTGGAGATACTATGGACTTAATAACGAGAGGATATAGGTGATTTCCTATAAAACAGGACATCACCACTACACCTCGGTTTCAAAGAAAAAGTCGATTTTTCCTAATTCTCAGTCTTTTCTTTCCAGGTTTCGCTTGATTCAACGGTTGTGGACCGGGACTGACCTACCAGAGCTAAACCAGCACGAAATACGAAGACATAAAAATTTTTACAAGTGCAATAAAATTACGTAATTATAAAACTAAAAATAACAGATTAGAACTAGAAATGGCCGTAATGCGGCGCAAGATGAAGTATCTAACGATAAGGTTAAACAGATGCTACAATAAAAAACAAATTTGGACTGCTTGAGATTCTAATACACAAAGATATCGGTGAATTCCTATAAAACAGGACATCACCACTACACCTCGGTTTCAAAGAAAAAGTCGATTTTTTCCTAATTCTCAGTCTTTTCTTTCCAGGTTTCGCCTGATTCAACGGTTTTGGACCGGGACTGACCGATTCAGAGCAAAACCAGCACGAAAAACGAGGAAATAAATTTTTGTACAAGTGCAATAAAATTACGTAAATATAAAACTGAAGGTAAGCGATTATAACTAGAAATGGCCTGAATGCGGCACGAGAACGGTGTCTAATGATTAGACTACACAAATACTACAAGAAAAAACTGTTTGAGATACTATGGACTTAATAACGAGAGGATATAGGTGATTTCCTATAAAACAGGGCTTTACCAATAGTGGTATAGACCACGGTTTCAAAGAAAAAGTCGATTTTTTCCTAATTCTGTGTGTTTTTCTTACAGGTTTTACCTGATTCGATGCTTAATGAACTGGGACTGACCGGCCGAGCAAAACAGCACGAAAAGGAAGAAACAAAATGTTTAGAATTCCATTAAAATTACGTAAGTATAAAACTGAAGGTAAGCGATTATAACTAGAAATGGCCTGAATGCGGCACGAGAACGGTGTCTAATAATTAGACTACACAAATGCTACAAGAAAAACTGTTTGGAGATACTATGGACTTAATAACGAGAGGATATAGGTGATTTCCTATAAAACAGGGCTGTACCACTATAACGCGTTTCAAAGAAAAAGTCGATTTTTCCTAATTCTCAGTCTTTTCTTTCCAGGTTTCGCTTGATTCAACGGTTGTGGACCGGGACTGACCTACCAGAGCTAAACCAGCACGAAATACGAAGACATAAAAATTTTTACAAGTGCAATAAAATTACGTAATTATAAAACTAAAAATAACAGATTAGAACTAGAAATGGCCGTAATGCGGCGCAAGATGAAGTATCTAACGATAAGGTTAAACGAATGCTACAATAAAAACAAATTTGGACTGCTTGAGATTCTAATACACAAAGATATCGGTGAATTCCTATAAAACAGGACATCACCACTACACCTCGGTTTCAAAGAAAAAGTCGTTTTTTCTAATTCTGTGTGTTTTCTTACAGGTTTTACCTGATTTGATGCTTGTGAACTGGGACTGACCGGCCGAGCAAAACAGCACGAAAAGGAAGAAACAAAATGTTTAGAATTCCATTAAAATTACGTAGTATAAAACTGAAGGTAAGCGATTATAACTAGAAATGGCCTGAATGCGGCACGAGAACGGTGTCTAATAATTAGACTACACAAATACTACAAGAAAAAACTGTTTGGAGATACTATGGACTTAATAACGAGAGGATATAGGTGATTTCCTATAAAACAGGGCTGTACCACTATAACGCGGTTTCAAAGAAAAAGTCGATTTTTTCCTAATTCTCAGTCTTTTCTTTCCAGGTTTCGCTTGATTCAACGGTTGTGGACCGGGACTGACCTACCCAGAGCTAAACCAGCACGAAATACGAAGAAATAAAAATTTTACAAGTGCAATAAAATTACGTAATTATAAAACTAAAAATAACAGATTAGAACTAGAAATGGCCGTAATGCGGCGCAAGATGAGTATGTAACGATAAGGTTAAACGAATGCTACAATAAAAAACAAATTTGGACTGCTTGAGATTCTAATACACAAAGATATCGGTGAATTCCTATAAAACAGGACATCACCACTACAGCTCGGTTTCAAAGAAAAAGTCGATTTTTCCTAATTCTCAGTCTTTTCTTTCCACATTTCGCCTGATTCAAAGGTTGTGGACCGGGACTGACCGATTCAGAGCAAAACCAGCACGAAAAACAAAGAAATAAAATTTTTACAAGAGCAATAAAATTACGTAATTATAAAACTAAAAACAACAGATTAGAACTAGAAATGGCCGAAATGCGGCGCAAGATGAGTATCTAACGATAAGGTTAAACGAATGCTAAAACAGGGCTTTACCACTAAAACTCGGTTTCAAAGAAAAAGTCGATTTTTTCCTAATTCTCAGTCTTTTCTTTCCAGGTTTCGCTTGATTCAACGGTTGTGGACCGGGACTGACCTACCCAGAGCTAAACCAGCACGAAATACGAAGAAATAAAATTTTTACAAGTGCAATAAAATTACGTAATTATAAAACTAAAAATAACAGATTAGAACTAGAAATGGCCGAAATGCGGCGCAAGATGAGTATGTAACGATAAGGTTAAACGAACGCTACAATAAAAAACAAATTTGGACTGCTTGAGATTCTAATACACAAGATATCGGTGAATTCCTATAAAACAGGACATCACCACTACACCTCGGTTTCAAAGAAAAAGTCGATTTTTCCTAATTCTCAGTCTTTTCTTTCAGGTTTCGCTTGATTCAACGGTTTTGGACCGGGACTGACCGATTCAGAGCAAAACCAGCACGAAAAACGAGGAAATAAATATTTTTACAAGTGCAATAAAATTACGTAAATATAAAACTGAAGGTAAGCGATTATAACTAGAAATGGCCTGAATGCGGCACGAGAACGGTGTCTAATGATTAGACTACACAAATACTACAAGAAATAACTGTTTGAGATACTATGGACTTAATAACGAATGGATATAGGTGATTTCCTATAAAACAGGGCTTTACCAATAGTGGTATAGACCACGGTTTCAAAGAAAAAGTCGATTTTTCCTAATTCTGTGTGTTTTCTTACAGGTTTTACCTGATTCGATGCTTAATGAACTGGGACTGACCGGCCGAGAGCAAAAACAGCACGAAAAAGGAAGAAACAAAATGTTTAGAATTCCATTAAAATTACGTAGTATAAAACTGAAGGTAAGCGATTATAACTAGAAATGGCCTGAATGCGGCACGAGAACGGTGTCTAATAATTAGACTACACAAATACTACAAGAAAAACTGTTTGGAGATACTATGGACTTAATAACGAGAGGATATAGGTGATTTCCTATAAAACAGGGCTGTACCACTATAACGCGTTTCAAAGAAAAAGTCGATTTTTCCTAATTCTCAGTCTTTTCTTTCAGGTTTCGCTTTATTCAACGGTTGTGGACCAGGACTGACCTACCAGAGCTAAACCAGCACGAAATACGAAGACATAAAAATTTTTACAAGTGCAATAAAATTGCGTAATTATAAAACTAAAAATAACAGATTAGAACTAGAAATGGCCGTAATGCGGCGCAAGATGAGTATCTAACGATAAGGTTAAACAGATGCTACAATAAAAACAAATTTGGACTGCTTGAGATTCTAATACACAAAGATATCGGTGAATTCCTATAAAACAGGACATCACCACTACACCTCAGTTTCAAAGAAAAAGTCGATTTTTTCCTAATTCTCAGTCTTTTCTTTCCACATTTCGCCTGATTCAAAGGTTGTGGACCGGGACTGACCGATTCAGAGCAAAACCAGCACGAAATACGAAGAAATAAATTTTTTTACATGTGCAATAAAATTACGTAATTATAAAACTAAAAACAACAGATTAGAACTAGAAATGGCCGAAATGCGGCGCAAGATGAGTATCTAACGATAAGGTTAAACGAATGCTAAAACAGGGCTTTACCACTAAAACTCGGTTTCAAAGAAAAAGTCGATTTTTCCTAATTCTCCAGTCTTTTCTTTCCAGGTTTCGCTTGATTCAACGGTTGTGGACCGGGACTGACCTACCAGAGCTAAACCAGCACGATATACGAAGAAATAAAATTTTTACAAGTGCAATAAAATTGCGTAATTATAAAACTAAAAATAACAGATTAGAACTAGAAATGGCCGAAATGCGGCGCAAGATGAGTATCTAACGATAAGGTTAAACGAATGCTACAATAAAAACAAATTTGGACTGCTTGAGATTCTAATACACAAAGATATCAATTGAATTCCTATAAAACAGGACATCACCACTACACCTCAGTTTCAAAAGAAATAGTCGATTTTTCTAATTCTCAGTCTTTTCTTTCCAGGTTTCGCCTGATTCAACGGTTTTGGACCGGGACTGACCGATTCAGAGCAAAACCAGCACGAAAAACGAAATAAAATTTTTACAAGTGCAATAAAATTACGTAAATATAAAACTGAAGGTAAGCGATTATAACTAGAAATGGCCTGAATGCGGCACGAGAACGGTGTCTAATAGTTAGACTACACAAATACTACAAGAAAAACTGTTTGAGATACTATGGACTTAATAACGAGGATATAGGTGATTTCCTATAAAACAGGGCTTTACCAATAGTGGTATAGACCACGGTTTCAAAGAAAAAGTCGATTTTTCCTAATTCTGTGTGTTTTCTTACAGGTTTTACCTGATTCGATGCTTGTGAACTGGGACTGACCGGCCGAGAGCAAAAACAGCACGAAAAGGAAGAAACAAAATGTTTAGAATTCCATTAAAATTACGTAAGTATAAAACTGAAGGTAAGCGACTATAACTAGAAATGGCCTGAATGCGGCACGAGAACGGTGTCTAATAGTTAGACTACACAAATACTACAAGAAAAACTGTTTGGAATACTATGGACTTAATAACGAGAGGATATAGGTGATTTCCTATAAAACAGGGCTGTACCACTATAACGCGTTTCAAAGAAAAAGTCGATTTTTCCTAATTCTCAGTCTTTTCTTTCCAGGTTTCGCTTGATTCAACGGTTGTGGACCGGGACTGACCTACCCAGAGCTAAACTAGCACGAAATACGAAGACATAAAAATTTTTACAAGTGCAATAAAATTACGTAATTATAAAACTAAAAACAACAGATTAGAACTAGAAATGGCCGAAATGCGGCGCAAGATGAGTATCTATCGATAAGGTTAAACGAATGCTAAAACAGGGCTTTACCACTAAAACTCGGTTTCAAAGAAAAAGTCGATTTTTTCCTAATTCTCAGTCTTTTCTTTCCAGGTTTCGCTTGATTCAACGGTTGTGGACCGGGACTGACCTACCAGAGCTAAACCAGCACGATATACGAAGAAATAAAATTTTTACAAGTGCAATAAAATTACGTAATTATAAAACTAAAAATAACAGATTAGAACTAGAAATGGCCGAAATGCGGCGCAAGATGAGTATCTAACGATAAGGTTAAACGAATGCTACAATAAAAACAAATTTGGACTGCTTGAGATTCTAATACACAAAGATATCGGTGAATTCCTATAAAACAGGACATCACCACTACACCTCGGTTTCAAAAGAAATAGTCGATTTTTCCTAATTCTCAGTCTTTTCTTTCCAGGTTTCGCTTGATTCAACGGTTTTGGACCGGGACTGACCGATTCAGAGCAAAACCAGCACGAAAAACGAGGAAATAAAATTTTTACAAGTGCAATAAAATTACGTAAATATAAAACTGAAGGTAAGCGACTATAACTAGAAATGGCCTGAATGCGGCTTTGAGAACGGTGTCTAATGATTAGACTACACAAATACTACAAGAAAAACTGTTTGAGATACTATGGACTTAATAACGAGAGGATATAGGTGATTTCCTATAAAACAGGGCTTTACCAATAGTGGTATAGACCACGGTTTCAAAGAAAAGTCGATTTTTCCTAATTCTGTGTGTTTTCTTACAGGTTTTACCTGATTCGATGCTTAATGAACTGGGACTGACCGGCCGAGAGCAAAAACAGCACGAAAAGGAAGAAACAAAATGTTTAGAATTCCATTAAAATTACGTAAGTATAAAACTGAAGGTAAGCGACTATAACTAGAAATGGCCTGAATGCGGCACGAGAACGGTGTCTAATAATTAGACTACACAAATACTACAAGAAAAAACTGTTTGGAGATACTATGGACTTAATAACGAGAGGATATAGGTGATTTCCTATAAAACAGGGCTGTACCACTATAACGCGTTTCAAAGAAAAGTCGATTTTTCCTAATTCTCAGTCTTTTCTTTCCAGGTTTCGCTTGATTCAACGGTTGTGGACCGGGACTGACCTACCCAGAGCTAAACCAGCACGAAATACGAAGACATAAAAATTTTTACAAGTGCAATAAAATTACGTAATTATAAAACTAAAAATAACAGATTAGAACTAGAAATGGCTGAAATGCGGCGCAAGATGAGTATCTAACGATAAGGTTAAACGAATGCTAAAACAGGGCTTTACCACTAAAACTCGGTTTCAAAGAAAAAGTCGATTTTTTCTAATTCTCAGTCTTTTCTTTCCAGGTTTCGCTTGATTCAACGGTTGTGGACTGGGACTGACCTACCCAGAGCTAAACCAGCACGAAATACGAAGAAATAAAATTTTTACAAGTGCAATAAAATTACGTAAATATAAAACTGAAGGTAAGCGATTATAACTAGAAATGGCCTGAATGCGGCACGAGAACGGTGTCTAATAGTTAGACTACACAAATGCTACAAGAAAAACTGTTTGAGATACTATGGACTTAATAACGAGAGGATATAGGTGATTTCCTATAAAACAGGGCTTTACCAATAGTGGTATAGACCACGGTTTCAAAGAAAAGTCGATTTTTCTAATTCTGTGTGTTTTCTTACAGGTTTTACCTGATTCGATGCTTGTGAACTGGGACTGACCGGCCGAGAGCAAAAACAGCACGAAAAGGAAGAAACAAAATGTTTAGAATTCCATTAAAATTACGTAAGTATAAAACTGAAGGTAAGCGATTATAACTAGAAATGGCCTGAATGCGGCACGAGAACGGTGTCTAATAATTAGACTACACAAATACTACAAGAAAAACTGTTTGGAGATACTATGGACTTAATAACGAGGAGGATATAGGTGATTTCCTATAAAACAGGGCTGTACCACTATAACGCGTTTCAAAGAAAAAGTCGTTTTTTTCTAATTCTCAGTCTTTTCTTTCCAGGTTTCGCTTGATTCAACGGTTTTGGACCAGGACTGACCTACAGAGCTAAACCAGCACGAAATACGAAGAAATAAAAATTTTTACAAGTGCAATAAAATTACGTAATTATAAAACTAAAAATAACAGATTAGAACTAGAAATGGCCGAAATGCGGCGCAAGATGAGTATCTAACGATAAGGTTAAACAGATGCTACAATAAAAACAAATTTGGACTGCTTGAGATTCTAATACACAAAGATATCGGTGAATTCCTATAAAACAGGACATCACCACTACACCTCGGTTTCAAAGAAAAAGTCGATTTTTTTCTAATTCTGTGTGTTTTTCTTACAGGTTTTACCTGATTCGATGCTTGTGAACTGGGACTGACCGGCCGAGAGCAAAAACAGCACGAAAAAGGAAGAAACAAAAATGTTTAGAATTCCATTAAAATTACGTAAGTATAAAACTGAAGGTAAGCGATTATAACTAGAAATGGCCGAAATGCGGCGCAAGATGAGTATCTAACGATAAGGTTAAACGAATGCTAAAACAGGGCTTTACCACTAAAACTCGGTTTCAAAGAAAAAGTCGATTTTTTCCTAATTCTCAGTCTTTTCTTTCCAGGTTTCGCTTGATTCAACGGTTGTGGACCGGGACTGACCTACCCAGAGCTAAACCAGCACGAAATACGAAGAAATAAAATTTTTTACAAGTGCAATAAAATTACGTAATTATAAAACTAAAAATAACAGATTAGAACTAGAAATGGCCGAAATGCGGCGCAAGATGAGTATGTAACGATAAGGTTAAACAGATGCTACAATAAAAACAAATTTGGACTGCTTGAGATTCTAATACACAAGATATCGGTGAATTCCTATAAAACAGGACATCACCACTACACCTCGGTTTCAAAGAAAAAGTCGATTTTTCCTAATTCTCAGTCTTTTCTTTCCAGGTTTCGCCTGATTCAGCAGTTTGTGGACCGGGACTGACCGATTCAGAGCAAAACCAGCACGAAAACGAGGAAATAAATTTTTTTACAAGTGCAATAAAATTACGTAAATATAAAACTGAAGGTAAGCGATTATAACTAGAAATGGCCTGAATGCGGCACGAGAACGGTGTCTAATGATTAGACTACACAAATACTACAAGAAATAACTGTTTGAGATACTATGGACTTAATAACGAATGGATATAGGTGATTTCCTATAAAACAGGGCTTTACCAATAGTGGTATAGACCACGGTTTCAAAGAAAAAGTCGATTTTTCTAATTCTGTGTGTTTTCTTACAGGTTTTACCTGATTCGATGCTTGTGAACTGGGACTGACCGGCCGAGAGCAAAAACAGCACGAAAAGGAAGAAACAAAATGTTTAGAATTCCATTAAAATTACGTAAGTATAAAACTGAAGGTAAGCGATTATAACTAGAAATGGCCTGAATGCGGCACGAGAACGGTGTCTAATAATTAGACTACACAAATACTACAAGAAAAACTGTTTGGAGATACTATGGACTTAATAACGAGAGGATATAGGTGATTTCCTATAAAACAGGGCTGTACCACTATAACGTTTCAAAGAAAAGTCGATTTTTCCTAATTCTCAGTCTTTTCTTTCCAGGTTTCGCTTGATTCAACGGTTGTGGACCGGGACTGACCTACCAGAGCTAAACCAGCACGAAATACGAAGACATAAAAATTTTTACAAGTGCAATAAAATTACGTAATTATAAAACTAAAAATAACAGATTAAGAACTAGAAATGGCCGTAATGCGGCGCAAGATGAGTATCTAACGATAAGGTTAAACGAATGCTACAATAAAAACAAATTTGGACTGCTTGAGATTCTAATATTAATAAAGATATCGGTGAATTCCTATAAAACAGGACATCACCACTACACCTCGGTTTCAAAGAAAAGTCGATTTTTTCTAATTCTGTGTGTTTTCTTACAGGTTTTACCTGATTCGATGCTTGTGAACTGGGACTGACCGGCCGAGAGCAAAAACAGCACGAAAAGGAAGAAACAAAAATGTTTAGAATTCCATTAAAATTACGTAAGTATAAAACTGAAGGTAAGCGATTATAACTAGAAATGGCCTGAATGCGGCACGAGAACGGTGTCTAATGATTAGACTACACAAAACTACAAGAAAAACTGTTTGGAGATACTATGGACTTAATAACGCGAGGATATAGGTGATTTCCTATAAAACAGGGCTTTACCACTAAAACTCGGTTTCAAAAGAAAAGTCGATTTTTTCTAATTCTCAGTCTTTTCTTTCCAGGTTTCGCCTGATTCAACGGTTGTGGACCAGGACTGACCGATTCAGAGCAAAACCAGCACGAAAACGAGGAAATAAAATTTTTTACAAGTGCAATAAAATTACGTAATTATAAAACTAAAAATAACAGATTAGAACTAGAAATGGCCGAAATGCGGCGCAAGATGAGTATCTAACGATAAGGTTAAACAGTTTTTACAAGTGGAATAAAATTACGTAATTATAAAACTAAAAATAACAGATTAGAACTAGAAATGGCCGAAATGCGGCGCAAGATGAGTATCTAACGATAAGGTTAAACGAACGCTACAATAAAAACAAATTTGGACTGCTTGAGATTCTAATACACAAAGATATCGGTGAATTCCTATAAAACAGGGCTTTACCAATAGTGGTATAGACCACGGTTTCAAAGAAAAGTCGATTTTTTCTAATTCTCAGTCTTTTCTTTCAGGTTTCGCTTGATTCAACGGTTTTGGACCGGGACTGACCGATTCAGAGCAAAACCAGCACGAAAAACGAGGAAATAAATTTTTTTACAAGTGCAATAAAATTACGTAAATATAAAACTAAAAATAACAGATTAGAACTAGAAATGGCCGTAATGCGGCGCAAGATGAGTATCTAACGATAAGGTTAAACGAACGCTACAATAAAAACAAATTTGGACTGCTTGAGATTCTAATACACAAAGATATCGGTGAATTCCTATAAAACAGGGCTTTACCAATAGTGGTATAGACCACGGTTTCAAAGAAAAGTCGATTTTTCCTAATTCTCAGTCTTTTCTTTCCACATTTCGCCTGATTCAACGGTTTTGGACCGGGACTGACCGATTCAGAGCAAAACCAGCACGAAAAACGAGGAAATAAAATTTTTTACAAGTGCAATAAAATTACGTAATTATAAAACTAAAAATAACAGATTAGAACTAGAAATGGCCGAAATGCGGCGCAAGATGAGTATCTAACGATAAGGTTAAACGAACGCTACAATAAAAAACAAATTTGGACTGCTTGAGATTCTAATACACAAAGATATCGGTGAATTCCTATAAAACAGGGCTTTACCAATAGTGGTATAGACCACGGTTTCAAAGAAAAGTCGATTTTTTCTAATTCTCAGTCTTTTCTTTCAGGTTTCGCTTGATTCAACGGTTGTGGACCAGGACTGACCGATTCAGAGCAAAACCAGCACGAAAACGAGGAAATAAAATTTTTTACAAGTGCAATAAAATTACGTAATTATAAAACTAAAAATAACAGATTAGAACTAGAAATGGCCGAAATGCGGCGCAAGATGAGTATCTAACGATAAGGTTAAACGAATGCTAC
>JAGSMU010000484.1:0-31424 GCA_029286865.1 Teinopalpus imperialis
GTAATTATGAAACTAACAATAACTGATTACAACTAGACTAGAAATGGCCTAAATGCGGCGCAGGATGACTGTCTAACGATTACACTGAACAAATGCTACAACAAAAACCAATTTGGAATGCTTAAGACTCTAATACACAAAGATATAGGTGGTTAGGTTAGGTTAGGTTAGAGTTAGGTTAAGGTTAGGTTAGGATTAGGTTAGGTTAAGGTTACAAAATCAGCACGAAAAACGAAGACATGAAAATTTTTACAAGTGGAATAAAATTACGTAATTATGAAACTAACAATAACTGATTACAACTAGACTAGAAATGGCTAAATGCGGCGCAGGATGACTGTCTAACGATTACACTGAACAAATGCTACAACAAAAACCAATTTGGAATGCTTAAGACTCCTAATACACAAAGATATAGGTGGTTAGGTTAGGTTAGGATTAGGTTAGGTTGGGTTAGGTTAGGTTACAAAATCCTTTGAAAAACGAAGACATGAAAATTTTTACAAATTGGAATAAAATTACGTAATTATGGAAACTAACAATAACTGATTACAACTAGACTAGAAATGGCCTAAATGCGGCACTTAGGATGACTGTCTAACGATTACACTGAACAAATGCTACAACAAAAAACCAATTTGGAATGCTTAAGACTCCTAATACACAAAGATATAGGTGGTTAGAGGTTAGGTTAGGTTAAGGTTAGGTTAAGTTAGGTTAGGTTAGGTTGGGTTAGGTTAGGTTACAAAATCCTTTGAAAAACGAAGACATGAAAATTTTTACAAGTGGAATAAAATTACGTAATTATGAAACTAACAATAAACTGATTACAACTAGACTAGAAATGGCCTAAATGCGGCGCAGGATGACTGTCTAACGATTACACTGAACAAATGCTACAACAAAAAACCAATTTGGAATGCTTAAGACTCTAATACACAAAGATATAGGTGGTTAGGGTTAGGTTAGGTTAGGTTAGGTTAGGTTAGGTTAAGTTAGGTTAGGTTACAAAATCAGCACGAAAAACGAAGACATGAAAATTTTTACAAGTGGAATAAAATTACGTAATTATGAAACTAACAATAACTGATTACAACTAGACTAGAAATGGCCTAAATGCGGCGCAGGATGACTGTCTAACGATTACACTGAACAAATGCTACAACAAAAAACCAATTTGGAATGCTTAAGACTCTAATACACAAAGATATAGGTGGTTAGGGTTAGGTTAGGTTAGGTTAGGTTAGGTTAGGTTAAGTTAGGTTAGGTTAGTTAGGTTACAAAATAAGCACGAAAAACGAAGACATGAAAATTTTTACAAGTGGAATAAAATTACGTAATTATGAAACTAACAATAACTGATTACAACTAGACTAGAAATGGCCTAAATGCGGCACTTAGGATGACTGTCTAACGATTACACTGAACAAATGCTACAACAAAAACCAATTTGGAATGCTTAAGACTCTAATACACAAAGATATAGGTGGTTAGAGGTTAGGTTAGGTTAGGTTAGGTTGGGTTACAAAATCAGCACGAAAAACAGAAGACATGAAAATTTTTACAAGTGGAATAAAATTACGTAATTATGGAAACTAACAATAACTGATTACAACTAGACTAGAAATGGCCTAAATGCGGCGCAGGATGACTGTCTAACGATTACACTGAACAAATGCTACAACAAAAACCAATTTGGAATGCTTAAGACTCTAATACACACAAAGATATAGGTGGTTAGAGGTTAGGTTAGGTTAGGTTAGGTTAGGTTAGGTTAGTTAGGTTAGGTTAGTTAGGTTAGGTTAGTTAGGTTAGGTTAGGTTAGGTTAGTTAGGTTAGGTTAAGGTTAGGTTAGGTTAGGTTAGAGTTAGAGTTAGGTTAGGTTAGGTTAGGTTAGGTTAGGTTAGGTTAGGTTAGGTTAGGTTAGAGTTAGGTTAGGTTAAGGTTACAAAATCCTTTGAAAAACGAAGACATGAAAATTTTTACAAGTGGAATAAAATTGCGTAATTATGAAACTAACAATAACTGATTACAACTAGACTAGAAATATGGCCTAAATGCAGCGCAGGATGACTGTCTAACGATTACACTGAACAAATGCTACAACAAAAAACAATTTGGAATGCTTAAGACTCTAATACACACAAAGATATAGGTGGTTAGGTTAGGTTAAGGTTAGGTTAAGGTTAGGTTAAGGTTAGGTTAAGGTTAGGTTAGGTTAGGATTAGGTTAGGTTAGGTTAGGTTAGAGTTAGAGTTAGGTTAGGTTAGGATTAGGTTAGGTTAGGTTAGGATTAGGTTAGGTTACACAAAATCAGCACGAAAAACGAAGACATGAAAATTTTTACAAGTGGAATAAAATTGCGTAATTATGAAACTAACAATAACTGATTACAACTAGACTAGAAATGGCCTAAATGCGGCTGGGATGACTGTCTAACGATTACACTGAACAAATGCTACAACAAAAACCAATTTGGAATGCTTAAGACTCTAATACACAAAGATATAGGTGGTTAGGTTAGGTTAGGTTAAGGTTAGGTTAGGTTAGAGTTAGGTTAGGTTAGAGTTAGGTTAGGTTAAGTTAGGTTAGGTTACAAAATCAGCACGAAAAACGAGACATGAAAATTTTTACAAATTGGAATAAAATTACGTAATTATGGAAACTAACAATAACTGATTACAACTAGACTAGAAATATGGCCTAAATGCGGCACTTAGGATGACTGTCTAACGATTACACTGGAACAAATGCTACAACAAAAACCAATTTGGAATGCTTAAGACTCCTAATACACAAAGGTATAGGTGGTTAGGTTAGGTTAGGTTAGAGTTAGGTTAGGTTAGGTTACAAAATCAGCACGAAAAACAGAAGACATGAAAATTTTTACAAGTGGAATAAAATTACGTAATTATGAAACTAACAATAACTGATTACAACTAGACTAGAAATGGCCTAAATGCAGCGCAGGATGACTGTCCTAACGATTACACTGAACAAATGCTACAACAAAAACCAATTTGGAATGCTTAAGACTCTAATACACAAAGATATAGGTGGTTAGGTTAGGTTAGGTTAGGTTAGTTAGGTTAGGTTGGAGTTAGGTTAGGTTACAAAATCAGCACGAAAAACGAAGACATAGAAAATTTTACAAAGGGGATTAAAATTACGTAATTATGAAACTAAAATAACTGATTACAACTAGACTAGAAATGGCCTAAATGCGGCGCAGGATGACTGTCTAACGATTACACTGAACAAATGCTACAACAAAAAACCAATTTGGAATGCTTAAGACTCTAATACAAAGATATAGGTGGTTAGAGTTAGGTTAGGTTAGGTTAGGTTAGGTTAGGTTACAAAATCAGCACGAAAAACGAAGACATGAAATTTTTTACAAGTGGAATAAAATTACGTAATTATGAAACTAAAATAACTGATTACAACTAGACTAGAAATGGCCTAAATGCGGCGCAGGATGACTGTCTAACGATTACACACTGAACAAATGCTACAACAAAAACCAATTTGGAATACTTAAGACTCTAATACAAAGATATAGGTGGTTAGGTTAGGTTAGGTTAGAGTTAGGTTAGAGTTAGGTTACAAAATCAGCACGAAAAACAGAAGACATGAAAATTTTTACAAATTGGAATAAAATTACGTAATTATGAAACTAAAATAACTGATTACAACTAGATTCAGAAATGGCCTAAATGCGGCGCAGGATGACTGTCTAACGATTACACTGAACAAATGCTACAACAAAAACCAATTTGGAATGCTTAAGACTCTAATACAAAGATATAGGTGGTTAGGTTAGGTTAGTTAGGTTAGGTTAGAGTTAGGTTAGGTTAAGGTTACAAAATCCTTTGAAAAACGAAGACATGAAAATTTTTACAAATGGAATAAAATTACGTAATTATGAAACTAAAATAACTGATTACAACTAGACTAGAAATGGCCTAAATGCGGCTGGGATGACTGTCTAACGATTACACTGAACAAATGCTACAACAAAAACCAATTTGGAATGCTTAAGACTCTAATACACACAAAGATATAGGTGGTTAGGTTAGGTTAGGTTAAGTTAGGTTAGGTTAGAGTTAGAGTTAGGTTAGGTTACAAAATCCAGCACGAAAAACAGAAGACATGAAAATTTTTACAAATGGAATAAAATTACGTAATTATGAAACTAAAATAACTGATTACAACTAGACTAGAAATGGCCTAAATGCAGCGCAGGATGACTGTCTAACGATTAAACTGAACAAATGCTACAACAAAAAACAATTTGGAATGCTTAAGACTCTAATACAAAGATATAGGTGGTTAGGTTAGGTTACAAAATCAGCACGAAAAACGAAGACATGAAAATTTTTACAAGTGGAATAAAATTGCGTAATTATGAAACTAAAATAACTGATTACAACTAGACTAGAAATGGCTAAATGCGGCGCAGGATGACTGTCTAACGATTACGCTGAACAAATGCTACAACAAAAACCAATTTGGAATGTAAGACTCTAATACAAAGATATAGGTGGTTAGGTTAGGTTACAAAATCGGCACGAAAAACGAAGACATGAAAATTTTTACAAATGGAATAAAATTACGTAATTATGAAACTAAAATAACTGATTACAACTAGACTAGAAATATGGCCTAAATGCAGCGCAGGATGACTGTCTAACGATTACACTGAACAAATGCTACAACAAAAACCAATTTGGAATGCTTAAGACTCTAATACACAAAGATATAGGTGGTTAGGTTAGGTTAGGTTAGGTTAGGTTAGGTTAAGTTAGGTTAGGTTAGGTTACAAAATAAGCACGAAAAACGAAGACATGAAAATTTTTACAAGTGGAATAAAATTACGTAATTATAAAACTAAAATAACTGATTACAACTAGACTGAAATGGCCTAAATGCGGCGCAGGATGACTGTCCTAACGATTACACTGAACAAATGCTACAACAAAAACCAATTTGGAATGCTTAAGACTCCTAATACACAAAGGTATAGGTGGTTAGGTTAGGTTAAGGTTAGGTTAAGTTAGGTTAGGTTAGGTTAGGTTAGGATTAGGTTAGGTTACAAAATCAGCACGAAAAACGAAGACATGAAAATTTTTACAAGTGGAATAAAATTACGTAATTATGAAACTAAAAATAACTGATTACAACTAGACTAGAAATGGCCTAAATGCGGCGCAGGATGACTGTCTAACGATTACACTGAACAAATGCTACAACAAAAACCAATTTGGAATGCTTAAGACTCTAATACACAAAGATATAGGTGGTTAGGTTAGGTTAGGTTAAGTTAGGTTAGGATTAGGTTAGGTTAGAGTTAGGTTAGGTTACTAAATCAGCACGAAAAACGAAGACATGAAAATTTTTACAAGTGGAATAAAATTACGTAATTATGAAACTAACAATAACTGATTACAACTAGACTAGAAATGGCCTAAATGCGGCTGGGATGACTGTCTAACGATTACACTGAACAAATGCTACAACAAAAACCAATTTGGAATGCTTAAGACTCTAATACACAAAGGTATAGGTGGTTAGGTTAGAGTTAGGTTAGGTTAAGTTAGGTTAGGTTAAGTTAGGTTAGGTTAGAGTTAGGTTACAAAATCAGCACGAAAAACGAAGACATAGAAAATTTTTACAAGTGGAATAAAATTACGTAATTATGGAAACTAAAATAACTGATTACAACTAGACTGAAATGGCCTAAATGCGGCTGGGATGACTGTCTAACAGTTACACTGAACAAATGCTGCAACAAAAACCAATTTGGAATGCGTAAGACTCTAATACACAAGATATAGGTGGTTAGGTTAGAGTTAGGTTACAAAATCAGCACGAAAAACGAACATGAAAATTTTTACAAATGGAATAAAATTGCGTAATTATGAAACTAACAATAACTGATTACAACTAAGACTAGAAATGGCTAAATGCGGCGCAGGATGACTGTCTAACAGTTACACTGAACAAATGCTACAACAAAAACCAATTTGGAATGCTTAAGACTCTAATACACAAAGGTATAGGTGGTTAGGTTAGGTTACAAAATCAGCACGAAAAACGAAGACATGAAAATTTTTACAAATGGAATAAAATTACGTAATTATGAAACTAAAATAACTGATTACAACTAGACTAGAAATGGCCTAAATGCGGCCCAGGATGACTGTCTAACGATTACACTGAACAAATGCTACAACAAAAAACCAATTTGGAATGCTTAAGACTCTAATACACAAAAGATAGGTGGTTAGGTTAGAGTTAGGTTAGGATTAGGTTAGGTTAGGTTAGAGTTAGAGTTAGGTTACAAAATCCAGCACGAAAAACAGAGACATGAAAATTTTTACAAATGGAATAAAATTGCGTAATTATGAAACTAAAATAACTGATTACAACTAGACTAGAAATGGCCTAAATGCGGCAGGATGACTGTCTAACGATTACACTGAACAAATGCTACAACAAAAACCAATTTGGAATGCTTAAGACTCTAATACACAAAGATATAGGTGGTTAGGTTAGGGTTGGGTAAGGTAGGTTAGGTTACAAAATTAACAACGAAAAACGAAGACATGAAAATTTTTACAAGTGGAATAAAATTACGTAATTATGAAACTAACAATAACTGATTACAACTAGACTAGAAATGGCCTAAATGCGGCGCAGGATGACTGTCTAACGATTACACTGAACAAATGCTACAACAAAAACCAATTTGGAATGCTTAAGACTCCTAATACACAAAGGTATAGGTGGTTAGGTTAGGTTAAGGTTAGGTTAGGTTAGAGTTAGGTTAGGTTAGGTTAGAGTTAGGTTAGAGTTAGGTTACAAAATCGGCACGAAAAAACGAGACATGAAAATTTTTACAAATTGGAATAAAATTACGTAATTATGAAACTAAAATAACTGATTACAACTAGACTAGAAATATGGCCTAAATGCGGCTGGGATGACTGTCTAACGATTACACACTGAACAAATGCTACAACAAAAACCAATTTGGAATGTAAGACTCTAATACACAAAGGTATAGGTGGTTAGGTTAGAGTTAGGTTAAGGTTAGGTTAGGTTAAGTTAGGTTAGGTTAGGTTAGGTTAGGTTAGGTTAGGTTAGGTTAGAGTTAGGTTAGAGTTAGAGTTAGAGTTAGGTTACAAAATCAGCACGAAAAACGAAGACATGAAAATTTTTACAAATTGGAATAAAATTACGTAATTATGAAACTAAAATAACTGATTACAACTAGACTAGAAATATGGCCTAAATGCAGCGCAGGATGACTGTCCTAACGATTACACTGAACAAATGCTACAACAAAAAACCAATTTGGAATGCTTAAGACTCTAATACACAAGATATAGGTGGTTAGGTTAGGTTAGGTTAGGTTAGGTTAAGGTTAGGTTAGGTTAGGTTAGGTTAGGTTACACAAAATCAGCACGAAAAACAGAAGACATGAAAATTTTTACAAGTGGAATAAAATTACGTAATTATGGAAACTAACAATAACTGATTACAACTAGACTGAAATGGCCTAAATGCAGCGCAGGATGACTGTCTAACAGTTACACTGAACAAATGCTACAACAAAAACCAATTTGGAATGCTTAAGACTCTAATACACAAAGATATAGGTGGTTAGGTTAGGTTAGGTTAAGGTTAGGTTAGGTTAGGTTAGGATTAGAGTTAGGTTAGGTTAGGTTACAAAATCCAGCACGAAAAACGAACATGAAAATTTTTACAAGTGGAATAAAATTACGTAATTATGGAAACTAACAATAACTGATTACAACTAGACTAGAAATGGCCTAAATGCGGCAGGATGACTGTCTAACGATTACACTGAACAAATGCTACAACAAAAAACCAATTTGGAATGCTTAAGACTCTCATACACAAAGATATAGCTGGTTAGGTTAGGTTAGGTTAAGTTAGGTTAGGTTACAAAATAAGCACGAAAAACGAAGACATGAAAATTTTTACAAGTGGAATAAAATTACGTAATTATGGAAACTAAAAATAACTGATTACAACTAGACTAGAAATATGGCCTAAATGCGGCGCAGGATGACTGTCTAACGATTACACACTGAACAAATGCTACAACAAAAACAATTTGGAATGCTTAAGACTCTAATACACACAAAGATATAGGTGGTTAGGTTAGGTTAGAGTTAGAGTTAGGTTAGGTTAGGTTACAAAATCAGCACGAAAAAACGAGACATGAAAATTTTTACAAATGGAATAAAATTACGTAATTATGGAAACTAAAAATAACTGATTACAACTAGACTAGAAATATGGCCTAAATGCGGCGCAGGATGACTGTCTAACGATTACACTGAACAAATGCTACAACAAAAACCAATTTGGAATGCTTAAGACTCTAATACACAAAGGTATAGGTGGTTAGGTTAGGTTAGGTTAGGTTAGGATTAGGTTAGGTTACAAAATCAGCACGAAAAACGAACATGAAAATTTTTACAAATTGGAATAAAATTACGTAATTATGAAACTAAAAATAACTGATTACAACTAGACTAGAAATGGCCTAAATGCGGCGCAGGATGACTGTCTAACGATTACACTGAACAAATGCTACAACAAAAACAATTTGGAATGCTTAAGACTCTAATACACAAAGATATAGGTGGTTAGGTTAGGTTAGGTTAGGTTAGGTTAAGTTAGGTTAGGTTACAAAATCAGCACGAAAAACGAAGACATGAAAATTTTTACAAATTGGAATAAAATTACGTAATTATGAAACTAAAAATAACTGATTACAACTAGACTAGAAATGGCCTAAATGCGGCGCAGGATGACTGTCTAACGATTACACTGAACAAATGCTACAACAAAAACAATTTGGAATGCTTTAGACTCTAATACACAAAGATATAGGTGGTTAGGTTAGGTTAGGTTAGGTTACAAAATCAGCACGAAAAACGAAGACATGAAAATTTTTACAAGTGGAATAAAATTACGTAATTATGAAACTAAAAATAACTGATTACAACTAGACTAGAAATGGCCTAAATGCGGCGCAGGATGACTGTCTAACGATTACACTGAACAAATGCTACAACAAAAAACCAATTTGGAATGCTTAAGACTCTAATACACAAAGATATAGGTGGTTAGGTTAGGTTAGGTTAGGTTAGGTTAGGTTAGGTTACAAAATCAGCACGAAAAACGAAGACATGAAAATTTTTACAAGTGGAATAAAATTACGTAATTATGAAACTAAAATAACTGATTACAACTAGACTAGAAATGGCCTAAATGCGGCGCAGGATGACTGTCTAACGATTACACTGAACAAATGCTGCAACAAAAACCAATTTGGAATGCTTAAGACTCTAATACACAAAGATATAGGTGGTTAGGTTAGAGTTAGAGTTAGAGTTAGGTTAGAGTTAGGTTAGGTTAGGTTAGGTTAGGTTAGGTTAAGTTAGGTTAGGTTGGGTTACAAAATCAGCACGAAAAACGAAGACATGAAAATTTTTACAAATTGGAATAAAATTACGTAATTATGAAACTAACAATAACTGATTACAACTAGACTAGAAATGGCCTAAATGCGGCGCAGGATGACTGTCTAACGATTACACTGAACAAATGCTACAACAAAAACCAATTTGGAATGCTTAAGACTCTAATACACAAGATATAGGTGGTTAGGTTAGAGTTAGGTTAGAGTTAGAGTTAGGTTAGGTTAGGTTAGGTTAGGTTACAAAATCAGCACGAAAAACGAAGACATGAAAATTTTTACAAGTGGAATAAAATTACGTAATTATGAAACTAAAATAACTGATTACAACTAGACTAGAAATGGCCTAAATGCGGCGCAGGATGACTGTCTAACGATTACACTGAACAAATGCTACAACAAAAACCAATTTGAATGCTTAAGACTCCTAATACACAAAGATATAGGTGGTTAGGTTAGGTTAGGTTAGGTTAGGTTAGGTTAAGGTTAGGTTAGGTTAGGTTAGGTTAGGTTAGGTTAGGTTAGGTTAGGTTAAGTTAGGTTAGGTTAGAGTTAGGTTAGGTTAGGTTAGGTTAGGTTAGGTTAGAGTTAGGTTAGGTTAGGTTAGAGTTAGGTTAGGTTACAAAATCAGCACGAAAAACGAAGACATGAAAATTTTTACAAATGGAATAAAATTACGTAATTATGAAACTAAAATAACTGATTACAACTAGACTAGAAATGGCCTAAATGCGGCGCAGGATGACTGTCTAACGATTACACTGAACAAATGCTACAACAAAAAACCAATTTGGAATGCTTAAGACTCTAATACACAAAGATATAGGTGGTTAGGTTAGGTTAGGTTAGGTTAGGTTAGGTTAGGTTAGGTTAGAGTTAGGTTAGGTTAAGGTTAGGTTAGGTTAGGTTAGGTTAGGTTAGGTGAGGTTAGGTTAGGTTACAAAATCAGCACGAAAAACGAAGACATGAAAATTTTTACAAGTGGAATAAAATTACGTAATTATGAAACTAAAATTAACTGATTACAACTAGACTAGAAATGGCCTAAATGCGGCGCAGGATGACTGTCTAACGATTACACTGAACAAATGCTACAACAAAAACCAATTTGAATGCTTAAGACTCTAATACACAAGATATAGGTGGTTAGGTTAGGTTAGAGTTAGGTTAGGTTAGAGTTAGGTTAGGTTAGGTTAGGTTAGGTTAGGTTAGGTTAGGTTAGGTTAAGTTAGGTTAGGTTACAAAATCAGCACGAAAAACGAAGACATGAAAATTTTTACAAGTGGAATAAAATTACGTAATTATGAAACTAACAATAACTGATTACAACTAGACTAGAAATATGGCCTAAATGCGGCGCAGGATGACTGTCTAACGATTACACTGAACAAATGCTACAACAAAAACCAATTTGGAATGCTTAAGACTCTAATACACAAGATATAGGTGGTTAGGTTAGGTTACAAAATCAGCACGAAAAACGAAGACATGAAAATTTTTACAAGTGGAATAAAATTACGTAATTATGAAACTAAAATAACTGATTACAACTAGACTAGAAATGGCTAAATGCGGCGCAGGATGACTGTCTAACGATTACACTGAACAAATGCTACAACAAAAACCAATTTGAATGCTTAAGACTCTAATACACACAAAGATATAGGTGGTTAGGTTAGGTTACAAAATCAGCACGAAAAACGAAGACATGAAAATTTTTACAAGTGGAATAAAATTACGTAATTATGAAACTAACAATAACTGATTACAACTAGACTAGAAATGGCTAAATGCGGCGCAGGATGACTGTCTAACGATTAAACTGAACAAATGCTACAACAAAAAACCAATTTGGAATGCTTAAGACTCTAATACACAAAGATATAGGTGGTTAGGTTAGGTTACAAAATCAGCACGAAAAACGAAGACATGAAAATTTTTACAAGTGGAATAAAATTACGTAATTATGAAACTAAAAATAACTGATTACAACTAGACTAGAAATGGCTAAATGCGGCGCAGGATGACTGTCTAACGATTACACTGAACAAATGCTACAACAAAAACCAATTTGAATGCTTAAGACTCCTAATACACAAAGGTATAGGTGGTTAGGTTAGGTTAGAGTTAGGTTAGGTTAGAGTTAGGTTAGGTTAAGTTAGGTTAGGTTAGGTTACAAAATCAGCACGAAAACGAAGACATCCTTGATCAAAGTATCCGGGGAAAGGCAACAAATGATGGTGGGTATTAGGAACTGGTGACGATACGTCGTTCTCAGTGTCAATGCGGAATTGAAATTGCATTTCTCCTTGATCAAAGTATCCGGGGAAAGGCAACAAATGATGGTGGGTATTAGGAACTGGTGACGATATATCGTTTCCAGTGCCTAATGCTCATAGTGGAGGACGGGCTCGGTGTGCACTAACACTGCCTCCGGGCACAACCGTCCAAAACTGGGGAGTTACGTCGGCTCCACCAGCGCGCCGTAACCCGCTGTACTCTCTTCAAAGACCCCAGCGCTGACGATCATGGGGTACGTTGAGGTGCAGTGGAGCGGAGGGCTTGCCTTAATTGGCCGGCCCGCGAGAAGGATCACTCTATAAAAACCAGACAGCGAAGTCTTAAAAACCTGTGGGTACCAGGCGACCCCCACAGTATGCAGCCTTGTCTCCGGAATAGGCGTCACCCGGGGATCGACCGTTTATATCGACCTTTATCGTGGGAATCAAAATGGAAAAACTTAATTATGCAAAACGGACTGAAACTGAACGAGACAGTGATGACGACAGTGACTCTATGCTGAGCGTAGAGTCGTTTGAAGACGGTAGACGAAGTGGCGGGCGGAAACGTCCTTCTATGGACACATCATGTGGCTCTGGCCTGCTTACGGGCCATGAAAGTGGAAAAAGCTTGGGTACGGCAAGAACATCTGCCAAGAGAGGCCGAGGGCGACCCCCAACAACAGGGGAGTACGTAGGCCTTGCCCAGGCAAAAATGGCGTTGGTGTCAGCACGAGAAGCGGAACTGAGGGTGGAGGCGGAGGCGAAGATTGTTGCGGCAACTCGACAGCTCCGCACCGGCAAGTCAACCCTGTCTGAGTCGTCATCAAACGATGGCGACTTCGAGGCAGCGGTGGACCTGGAGAAGAGGATCGAGGACAGCGTCGGCGTCATCAACTTGGTTGCCACTAAGTCCAAGAACTTAAAGGGCAACTTTGTTCGTGCGCTTAAGGAGGCAGCGGAGACCGTGACTGAGGTTACTCGGACTCTGCAGAGACGCTGTACCTCTGACGAAACACAGAGAGCGAGCCAGCTGCAAACACCCGCCTCCAAGACGAAGTGTCGCAGCTGCGGAAGGAGGTGGCCTACCTGCGGATGCAGGTAAACAAGCCGAGCCAACAAGCTGAGGGAGCTGGTAAGGAGGAGCTCGTGCGTTCGATCATTGACCAGGTGGGGTCAATGATCAACGCCAGATTCGCCGCACTAGAGGACCGCCTGCTGCCGGAAAAGCGCCTCCGCCCACCACTGGCGGCAGATAGAGGACTGGTAGCGGAACCCGTTCCTTTGTCCGGTCCCCGCCTTCCCAGGCACCTGCAGCTGCAAAGCTGCCTGTCAAGGCAGTTAGCGCTGCACCAGCTGCCACTGGGGGTTCCGTGGCCCCGAAACGCCCCAAAGGAAAGCGGAGCGAGCCCGCGAAAGAGAGCCAAACGAGGGAAGCTGAGTCCCAACCACCGGTACCGAAGTCAACGGAGCAACCGTGGACTACGGTGGTGAAGAAGGGACTCAAAAAGAAGACTGGGAAGGCGGTGGTAAAGAGTCCCGCAAAACCCGCAAAGAGGGCAGTCACGATCGCCACTCCGCGATCGTCCGCCGTGGTGGTGACCCTGGAGCCGGAGGCAGTGGCAGCAGGCGTCACCTATACCGACGTTATTACCGAGGCAAAGGCGAAGATCAACCTCGCCTCCCTCGGTATAACCGAGATGGGATTCCGCGTCTGCGCAACGGGAGCTCGAATGTTTGAAATCCCCGGCGCAGACAGCGGCGACAAGGCGGACGCCCTCGCTAAAAGTTTAAGCGAGGTGTTTGCAGCAGCGGGCAAGCGAGTGCGGGTATCCAGACCGGCGAAGACGGCGGAGGTCAAGGTGACCGGTCTGGACGACTCTGCTACAGCGGAGGACGTGGTAGCGGCCGTGACGAAGGCTGGTGGCTGCGCTGAAGAGGCCGTTAAGTGCAGCGACATTCTGCGATACCCTGCAGGACTCGGAATGGCCTGGGTCAAGTGCCCTGTGGCTGCCGCCAAAAAGGTGGCCGCCGGCGGGCGACTCATGGTCTCGTGGGTGGCAGCCGTGGTCAAGCTGGTGGAGCCCTCACCTGTGAGGTGCTTCCGCTGCTTAGAAGCTGGACATGTGAGGGCTCAGTGCGTCGCCGCAGTCGATCGTGGGGAGCTGTGCTTCCGCTGTGGTGAATCTGGCCACAAAGGCGGCACAGTGCTCCGCCAACCCGCGTTGCGCTGTGTGTGTCGCAGCCAGCAAACCGGCGGACCACAAGATGGGGGCAAGGCCTGCAAGGCCGCGCCCAGAAGTGAGAAAGAGTTGGTCCGCCCGCTGCCGCAGGCACCCGGCCAGTCAGCCGCAAGGGACGGTTGAAGCGATGGAGGAGGAACCGTCCCGTGACCACGGGACTAGTCCGCAGCCGCCGCCGGGGAAAAGCGTAAGCGCAAGCAGCCCTACTTCCCCCGAATTCGACTCGAGCTATGGGCCCGGGAGGTCCGTAGTTCAACATGAGTCAGTGAGGTGAGAGCGCGCCCGGTGTTCCCGCGCGCTCTCATAAAACAGGTTAAAATGGCCGGGGCCTGCATTTGCAAGCCGCCACAGCTGTGCACGCGGAAGAATGCTCACGCGCCCCGTATGCACTAAGTGGGCAGATGGAACACCGTGGGGTTTTAGTCGGTGCGAGTCCGACATAACCCGCTCTCGTCCCGCGAGGGCGGGTATGCGTAGGCATTTCCCACGAAAAAAAAAAAAAAAAAAAAAAAAGGTTAGGTTACTAAATCAGCACGAAAAACGAAGACATGAAAATTTTTACAAGTGGAATAAAATTGCGTAATTATGAAACTAACAATAACTGATTACAACTAGACTAGAAATGGCCTAAATGCGGCGCAGGATGACTGTTCAACGATTACACTGAACAAATGCTACAACAAAACCAATTTGAATGCTTAAGACTCTAATACACAAAGGTATAGGTGGTTAGGTTAGTTAGGTTAGGTTAGGTTAGGTTAGGTTAAGTTAGGTTAGGTTACAAAATAAGCACGAAAAACGAAGACATGAAAATTTTTACAAGTGGAATAAAATTACGTAATTATGAAACTAAAATAACTGATTACAACTAGACTAGAAATGGCCTAAATGCGGCGCAGGATGACCGTCTAACGATTACACTGGAACAAATGCTACAACAAAAACCAATTTGGAATGCTTAAGACTCTAATACACAGAGGTATAGGTGGTTAGGGTTAGGTTAGGTTAGGTTAGGTTAAGTTAGGTTAGGTTACAAAATAAGCACGAAAAACGAAGACATGAAAATTTTTACAAGTGGAATAAAATTATGTAATTATGAAACTAACAATAACTGATTACAACTAGACTAGAAATGGCCTAAATGCGGCGCAGGATGACTGTCTAACGATTACACTGAACAAATGCTACAACAAAAAACCAATTTGGAATGCTTAAGACTCTAATACACAAAGATATAGGTGGTTAGGTTAGGTTAGGTTAGGTTAGGTTAGGTTAGGTTAGGTTAAGTTAGGTTAGGTTAGGTTTCAAAATCAGCACGAAAAACGAAGACATGAAAATTTTACAAGTGGAATAAAATTATGTAATTATGAAACTAACAATAACTGATTACAACTAGACTAGAAATGGCCTAAATGCGGCGCAGGATGACTGGTCTAACGATTACACTGGAACAAATGCTACAACAAAACCAATTTGAATGCTTAAGACTCTAATACACAGAGGTATAGGTGGTTAGGTTAGGTTAGGTTAGGTTAGGTTAGGTTAGGTTAGGTTAGGTTAGGTTAGGTTAGGTTACAAAATCAGCACGAAAAACGAAGACATGAAAATTTTACAAGTGGAATAAAATTACGTAATTATGAAACTAACAATAACTGATTACAACTAGACTAGAAATGGCCTAAATGCGGCGCAGGATGACTGTCTAACGATTACGCTGAACAAATGCTACAACAAAAAACCAATTTGGAATGCTTAAGACTCTAATACACAAAGATATAGGTGGTTAGGTTAGGTTAGGTTAGGTTAGGTTAGGTTAAGTTAGGTTAGGTTACAAAATCAGCACGAAAAACGAAGACATGAAAATTTTTACAAGTGGAATAAAATTACGTAATTATGAAACTAACAATAACTGATTACAACTAGACTAGAAATGGCCTAAATGCGGCGCAGGATGACTGTCTAACGATTACACTGAGCAAATGCTACAACCAAAAACCAATTTGGAATGCTTAAGACTCTAATACACAGAGGTATAGGTGGTTAGGGTTAGGTTAGGTTAGGTTAGGTTAGGTTAAGTTAGGTTAGGTTACAAAATAAGCACGAAAAACGAAAACATGAAAATTTTACAAGTGGAATAAAATTATGTAATTATGAAACTAACAATAACTGATTACAACTAGACTAGAAATGGCTAAATGCGGCGCAGGATGACTGTCTAACGATTACACTGAACAAATGCTACAACAAAACCAATTTGAATGCTTAAGACTCTAATACACAAAGATATAGGTGGTTAGGTTAGGTTAGGCTAGGTTAGGTTAGGTTAGGTTAAGTTAGGTTAGGTTACAAAATCAGCACGAAAAACGAAGACATGAAAATTTTTCAAGTGGAATAAAATTACGTAATTATGAAACTAACAATAACTGATTACAACTAGACTAGAAATGGCCTAAATGCGGCGCAGGATGACTGTCTAACGATTACACTGAACAAATGCTACAACAAAAAACCAATTTGGAATGCTTAAGACTCTAATACACAAAGGTGTAGGTGGTTAGGGTTAGGTTAGGCTAGGTTAGGTTAGGTTAGGTTAGGCTAGGTTAGGTTAGGTTACAAAATCAGCACGAAAAACGAAGACATGAAAATTTTACAAGTGGAATAAAATTACGTAATTATGGAAACTAACAATAACTGATTACAACTAGATTCAGAAATGGCCTAAATGCGGCGCAGGATGACTGTCTAACGATTACACTGGAACAAATGCTACAACAAAACCAATTTGAATGCTTAAGACTCTAATACACAAAGGTATAGGTGGTTAGGGTTAGGTTAGGTTAGGTTAGGTTAGGTTAAGTTAGGTTAGGTTACAAAATAAGCACGAAAAACGAAAACATGAAAATTTTACAAGTGGAATAAAATTACGTAATTATGGAAACTAACAATAACTGATTACAACTAGACTAGAAATGGCCTAAATGCGGCGCAGGATGACTGTCTAACGATTACACTGAGCAAATGCTACAACAAAACCAATTTGAATGCTTAAGACTCTAATACACAAAGGTATAGGTGGTTAGGTTAGGTTAGGTTAGGTTAGGTTAGAGTTAGGTTAGGTTAGGTTAAGTTAGGTTAGGTTACAAAATAAGCACGAAAAACGAAGACATGAAAATTTTTACAAGTGGAATAAAATTACGTAATTATGAAACTAACAATAACTGATTACAACTAGATTCAGAAATGGCCTAAATGCAGCGCAGGATGACTGTCTAACGATTACACTGAACAAATGCTACAACAAAACCAATTTGGAATGCTTAAGACTCTAATACACACAAAGATATAGGTGGTTAGGTTAGGTTAGGTTAGGTTAGGTTAGGTTAAGGTTATGTTAGGTTAAGTTAGGTTAGGTTACAAAATCAGCACGAAAAACGAAGACATGAAAATTTTACAAGTGGAATAAAATTACGTAATTATGAAACTAACAATAACTGATTACAACTAGACTAGAAATGGCCTAAATGCAGCGCAGGATGACTGTCTAACGATTACACTGAACAAATGCTGCAACAAAACCAATTTGGAATGCTTAAGACTCTAATACACAAGATATAGGTGGTTAGGTTAGGTAAGGTTAGGTTAGGTTAGGTTAGTTAGGTTAGGTTAGGTTAGGTTAAGTTAGGTTAGGTTACAAAATCAGCACGAAAAACGAAGACATGAAAATTTTACAAGTGAATAAAATTACGTAATTATGAAACTAACAATAACTGATTACAACTAGATTCAGAAATGGCCTAAATGCGGCGCAGGATGACTGTCTAACGATTACACCGGAACAAATGCTACAACAAAACCAATTTGGAATGCTTAAGACTCTAATACACACAAAGATATAGGTGGTTAGGTTAGGTTAGGTTAGGTAAGGTTAGGTTAAGTTAGGTTAGGTTACAAAATCAGCACGAAAAACGAAGACATGAAAATTTTACAAGTGGAATAAAATTACGTAATTATGAAACCAACAATAACTGATTACAACTAGACTAGAAATGGCCTAAATGCGGCGCAGGATGACTGTCTAACGATTACACCGGAACAAATGCTACAACAAAACCAATTTGGAATGCTTAAGACTCTAATACACAAAGATATAGGTGGTTAGGTTAGGTTAGGCTAGGTTAGGTTAGGTTAGGCTAGGTTAGGTTACAAAATCAGCACGAAAAACGAAGACATGAAAATTTTACAAGTGAATAAAATTACGTAATTATGAAACTAAAAATAACTGATTACAACTAGATTCAGAAATGGCCTAAATGCAGCGCAGGATGACTGTCTAACGATTACACTGAACAAATGCTACAACAAAACCAATTTGGAATGCTTAAGACTCTAATACACACAAAGATATAGGTGGTTAGGTTAGGTTAGGTTAGGTTAGGTTAGGTTAAGTTAGGTTAGGTTACAAAATCAGCACGAAAAACGAAGACATGAAAATTTTTACAAGTGGAATAAAATTACGCAATTATGAAACTAACAATAACTGATTACAACTAGACTAGAAATGGCCTAAATGCGGCGCAGGATGACTGTCTAACGATTACACTGGAACAAATGCTACAACAAAACCAATTTGGAATGCTTAAGACTCTAATACACAAAGATATAGGTGGTTAGGTTAGGTTAGGTTAGAGTTAGGTTAGGTTAGAGTTAGGTTAGGTTACAAAATCAGCACGAAAAACGAAGACATGAAAATTTTTACAAGTGGAATAAAATTACGTAATTATGAAACTAAAAATAACTGATTACAACTAGACTAGAAATGGCCTAAATGCGGCGCAGGATGACTGTCTAACGATTACACTGAACAAATGCTACAACAAAAAACCAATTTGGAATGCTTAAGACTCTAATACACAAAGATATAGTTGGTTAGGGTTAGTTTAGGTTAGGTTAGGTTAGGTTAGGTTAGGTTACAAAATCAGCACGAAAAACGAAGACATGAAAATTTTTACAAATGGAATAAAATTACGTAATTATGAAACTAACAATAACTGATTACAACTAGACTAGAAATGGCCTAAATGCGGCGCAGGATGACTGTCTAACGATTACACTGAACAAATGCTACAACAAAAAACCAATTTGGAATGCTTAAGACTCTAATACACAAAGATATAGGTGGTTAGGGTAGGTTAGGTTAGGGTTAGGTTAGGTTACAAAATCAGCACGAAAAACGAAGACATGAAAATTTTTACAAGTGGAATAAAATTACGTAATTATGAAACTAAAAATAACTGATTACAACTAGACTAGAAATGGCCTAAATGCGGCGCAGGATGACTGTCTAACGATTACACTGAACAAATGCTACAACAAAAAACCAATTTGGAATGCTTAAGACTCTAATACACAAAGATATAGGTGGTTAGGTTAGGTTAGGTTAGGTTAGGTTAGGTTAGGTTAGGTTACAAAATCAGCACGAAAAACGAAGACATGAAAATTTTTACAAATGGAATAAAATTACGTAATTATGAAACTAAAAATAACTGATTACAACTAGACTAGAAATGGCCTAAATGCGGCGCAGGATGACTGTCTAACGATTACACTGAACAAAATGCTGCAACAAAACCAATTTGGAATGCTTAAGACTCTAATACACAAAGATATAGGTGGTTAGGTTAGGTTAGGCTAGGTTAGGTTAGGTTAGGTTAGGTTAGGTTACAAAATCAGCACGAAAAACGAAGACATGAAAATTTTTACAAGTGGAATAAAATTACGTAATTATGAAACTAAAAATAACTGATTACAACTAGATTCAGAAATGGCCTAAATGCGGCGCAGGATGACTGTCTAACGATTACACTGAACAAATGCTACAACAAAACCAATTTGGAATGCTTAAGACTCTAATACACAAAGATATAGGTGGTTAGGTTAGGTTAGGCTAGGTTAGGTTAGGTTAGGCTAGGTTAGGTTAGGCTAGGTTAGGTTAGGCTAGGTTAGGTTAGGCTAGGTTAGGTTAGGTTACAAAATCAGCACGAAAAACGAAGACATGAAAATTTTTACAAGTGGAATAAAATTACGTAATTATGAAACTAAAAATAACTGATTACAACTAGATTCAGAAATGGCCTAAATGCGGCGCAGGATGACTGTCTAACGATTACACTGAACAAATGCTACAACAAAACCAATTTGAATGCTTAAGACTCTAATACACAAAGATATAGGTGGTTAGGTTAGGTTAGGTTAGGTTAGGCTAGGTTAGGTTAGGTTAGGCTAGGTTAGGTTAGAGTTAGGTTAGGTTAGGCTAGGTTAGGTTACAAAATCAGCACGAAAAACGAAGACATGAAAATTTTTACAAGTGGAATAAAATTACGTAATTATGAAACTAAAAATAACTGATTACAACTAGATTCAGAAATGGCCTAAATGCGGCGCAGGATGACTGTCTAACGATTACACTGGAACAAATGCTACAACAAAACCAATTTGAATGCTTAAGACTCTAATACACAAAGATATAGGTGGTTAGGGTTAGGTTAGGTTAGGTTAGGTTACAAAATCAGCACGAAAAACGAAGACATGAAAATTTTTACAAGTGGAATAAAATTACGTAATTATGAAACTAACAATAACTGATTACAACTAGACTAGAAATGGCCTAAATGCGGCGCAGGATGACTGTCTAACGATTACACTGAACAAATGCTACAACAAAACCAATTTGAATGCTTAAGACTCTAATACACAAAGATATAGGTGGTTAGGTTAGGTTAGGCTAGGTTAGGTTAGGCTAGGTTAGGTTAGGCTAGGTTAGGTTAGGTTAGGCTAGGTTAGGTTAGTTAGGTTAGGTTACAAAATCAGCACGAAAAACGAAGACATGAAAATTTTTACAAGTGGAATAAAATTACGTAATTATGAAACTAACAATAACTGATTACAACTAGACTAGAAATGGCCTAAATGCGGCGCAGGATGACTGTCTAACGATTACACTGGAACAAATGCTACAACAAAACCAATTTGGAATGCTTAAGACTCTAATACACAAAGATATAGGTGGTTAGGTTAGTTAGGTTAGGTTAGAGTTAGGTTAGGTTAGGCTAGGTTAGGTTACAAAATCAGCACGAAAAACGAAGACATGAAAATTTTTACAAGTGGAATAAAATTACGTAATTATGAAACTAACAATAACTGATTACAACTAGATTCAGAAATGGCCTAAATGCGGCGCAGGATGACTGTCTAACGATTACACTGGAACAAATGCTACAACAAAACCAATTTGAATGCTTAAGACTCTAATACACAAAGATATAGGTGGTTAGGTTAGGCTAGGTTAGGTTACAAAATCAGCACGAAAAACGAAGACATGAAAATTTTTACAAGTGGAATAAAATTACGTAATTATGAAACTAAAAATAACTGATTACAACTAGACTAGAAATGGCCTAAATGCGGCGCAGGATGACTGTCTAACGATTACACTGAACAAATGCTACAACAAAAACCAATTTGGAATGCTTAAGACTCTAATACACAAAGATATAGGTGGTTAGGTTAGTTAGGTTAGGTTAGGTTAGAGTTAGGTTAGGTTAGGCTAGGTTAGGTTACAAAATCAGCACGAAAAACGAAGACATGAAAATTTTTACAAGTGGAATAAAATTACGTAATTATGAAACTAAAAATAACTGGATTACAACTAGATTCAGAAATGGCCTAAATGCGGCGCAGGATGACTGTCTAACGATTACACTGAACAAATGCTACAACAAAACCAATTTGAATGCTTAAGACTCTAATACACAAAGATATAGGTGGTTAGGTTAGGTTAGGTTACAAACTGGTGACGATATATCGTTTCCAGTGCCTAATGCACATAGTGGAGGGACGGGCTTGGTGTGCACTCACACCGCCGCCGGGCACTCAAATCCCCGGTCCAAACTGGGGAGTTACGTCGGCTCTCCCAGCGCCGTAACCTGGCTGGGTAATTTCGCCAAAGACCCCAGTGCTGACGATAATGGGGTACGTCGAAGTGCAGCGGAGCGGAGGGCTTGCCTTAATTGGCCGGCCCGCGAGGAGTAAATCTCTATAAAAATCAGACAGCGAAGTCTTAAAACCTGTGGGTACCAGGCGACCCCCACAGCATGTAGCCTTGGTCGAATAGGCGTCACCCGGGGACCGACCTTTACTTCGTCCTATAATCGTGGGAACTAATATGGAATTTACAAAAACCAAAAGCATGTCGGAGGTGAGTGAGGAGGGAGAGAGCGACTCTATGCAGAGCGTAGAGTCCCTGAAGAGGAGAGGATTTTTGCGGGAGAAAGCGACCGTCCACGGACGCTGATAGCGGTTCCGGTCCGATAACGGGCTGGCGATGAGGAGATTAGCAGGTCAGTGGTAAGAACATCTGCCAAAAGAGGTCGAGGGAGACCCCAACGACGGGGAGTATGTTGGCCTTGCCAAGCCAAACAGGCGTTTGTCGCTGCTAAAGGGAAGAAGAAAGGTTGGAGGCAGAAAGAGAGGTCGCATCTGCAGTCCGACAACTCCGCGCTGACAGAATTACAACCCTGTCAGAGTCGTCGTCGAACGATGAAGATTTCCAGGCGGCGTCGCAGCTGGGGAAGAAGATCGAGGATAACATCGCCCTCATGTTCGCTAACAGCCCAAATCAAAGAACCTGAAGGGCACTTGGGTTAAAGTGCTGAAGGACGCTGCAGAAGAGATCAGGGCGGACACCCAGATATTGCAGAGCCTGCACCTCTGGAGGAAACGAAGAGGCTGCAAGCGAGCAACATTCGCCTGCAAGGTGAGGCTGAGCAGTTGCGCAAAGAGGTGAAGGAGATGCGGTTGCGCATGGAGCAGCCCATAACGTGGCCCACCAGCTGAAGGCAACGAGGATCTGGCACGTTCAATCATCTGTCAAGTGGGGACGATGATGAACGCCAGATTCGCTGCTTTGGAGGACCGCCTCCCCGAAAGCGCCTCCGTCCTCCGTTGGCGGCAGATGCGAGGGCAAGTGCGGTGCCTACCGCCTCTGCCGGTCCATCACCTCCCGGCTCCCGGCTGCCCCGAAGCCGCCTGCCATTTCGGCTAGCAGTGAACGGACAGTCGTCGCTGGGGTTATGTGGCTCCGAAGGAGAAGGGCAAGGGAAGGGTAAGCGCAGGAACCCACTAAAGTATTCAGACGATTCCTGAGCCCCGATCTGTGTTAACTGAAAGCACCTCAGTCCATGGAAGAACCTTGGACTAAGGTAAGAAAGGGGCTAAGAACAAGAGCGGCAAGGTTATTAAGAGTCCTGGCAATCCTGCACCGAGGCCGGCAAGATTGCCATTAATTCCTCGGTCGACCGCTGCCGTGGTGACACTGGCGCCGGAAGCGGTGGCGGCAGGTGTAACTTATGGATATCCCGAGGCGAAGAGGAAAGTCAACCTCTCTGCCCTCGATAACAGCAGAACTGCGATTCCGCATTACGCGCCACGGGGGCTCGTATGTTCGAGATCCCCGGCGCAGACAGCGGCGACAGGGCGGACGGCCTTGCCGCCAAATTCGAGGAGGCGCTCGCAGACAAAGGTGTGCGGATAACCAGACCAGCAAAGACAGTGGAGGTCAGAGTTGCTGGTCTGGATGACTCCGCCACTGTGGAGGAAGTGGTGACAGCCGTGGCGAAGGCCGGTGGCTGCCCCAAGGAGGTGGTGAAATGTAGCCAAATCCTACGTGATCAGGCTGGACTCCAGTGGCCTGGGTCCGATGTCCCGTGGCGGCAGCCAAAAGGTTGCAGATGGCGGAAGGTTTATGATCTCGTGGGTCTCAGCCGTGGCGAAGCCAGTGGTTCCAAACCTCTGAGGTGCTTCCGCTGCCTGGAGTCGGGACATGTGAGGGCCCAGTGCGACGCCGCAGTCGACCGGGGAGCTGTGCTTCCGTTGTGGTCAGTCTGGCCACAAGGCAGCGCAGTGTTCCGCCAACCCGCGTTGCGCTGTGTGTGTCGCAGCCAAAACCGGCCGACCACAGGATGGGAGGAAGGGCCTGCACCGCGCCTCCCAAGAGGGAAAAGGCCAGCTAGAACGTCGCCGCCGAAGCAACAGGCCACCCAGGAACCACAAGTGGAGGCGATGGAGGAGGATCCGAAACCGGCCTCGCAATGAGCTACGGCCTTCGCGTAGTTCAGGCGAACGTCAACCACTGTGCTCGAGCTCAAGATCTGCTCTTCAGAGTATGGCATGGTTGACCCACGTGGCTGTCGTTTCGAACCCTACCTGGTTCCAGAAAGGGATGGCTGGGCGGGAGACGAGGAGGGACTGGTCGCGGTATTTGCCCGGACGATCGAGCAGGCCCACCCATGGATTGGGTGGAGAAGGGTCGGGTCTGTTGCGGCGCTGGTGGGGGATAGTCATTATTGGCATTTATTGTCCCCCAGCAGAAGCCGCCCGAGTTCGAGGGACTTTGGGCGAGGTCGGATTTCCGATTAAGGGTGAGTCACCCTCATCCTATTTTGGTGATGGGTGACTTCAATGCTAAGAACACCGTTTGGGGCTGTTCTGCCAGCGATACGCGGGGACGTTCCTGGAGGGTGGGCACTGTCCGTAGGACTGTGTCTGCTCAACCGAGGTCTGAACCCACATGCGTTCGGCCCCAGGGGAGCTCCTGTGGACCTAACCTTCGCCAGCACATCCATGGCGCGCCGGGTTCACGGGTGGGAAGTCGTGTCCGGGGTAGAGACGCTGTCGGATCATTTGTATATCCGCTTCAGCGTCTCCGATTCCGACGCGGCTCCGGTCCGATCCGGGCGAGCGATCGTTCCACGTGGCGACGGCCCGCGATGGCTCTCAAGCACCCTGACGCAAAGTTTCCTATCGAGGCCGGTGGAATCAGTGGGTTTCCCCTGAGGCAGAACTAATGCGTGGAGGACGAAGTTATGATTCGCGCGTCGATGACTCGCGTCTGCGATGCGTCGATGCCACGGTTGGGGCCTCGACCGCCGAAAAGGCAGGTGTACTGGTGGTCCGACGACATAGCTGAGCTGCGCACTGCGTGCGTAGTCGCGAGACGCCAGCGCCACGAGGCAACGCCGAGGAGACGCCGTGACGATGCGGCCGAGTCATCGTTGCGCGACGTTTACGGGAGGGCCAAGCTTCGCCTCCAAATCGCCATCGCCGAGGCCAAGGCTGGGGCGAGAAACGAGCTGCTGGAGACTCTGACCGTGATCCGTGGGGTCGCCCATACCGCATGGTGCGGGGAAACTTCGCCCATGGGCACCCCTCTGACGCGGAGTCTCCAGCCCCAGTTCGTGGACGCAGTGGTTGCAGCTCTGTTCCCCCAGAGAGGTGAGAACACACGCCGCCGACCATGGTCTGACTGCGCTGGATGCGGTTGCTGGCGGGGACGAGGTGGTATCGCCGGTAACCCTGGAGAGTTCGGGGCCGCGATCCTTCGACTCCGTTCGAGGAATACGGCCCGGGACCTGACGAAACCCTGGCCGTGCGTATCCCAGCATCCGGCGCACTCGAGGGCAAACTCAGGGGACTATTCGATGCCTGCTCAACGCAGGGCCGTTTTCCACGGGTGTGGAAGGCGGGCACGATATCCTTTGAGGAAGCTGAGGGCGCCTGAGGGACTCGTTCTCTGCGTACCGGCCCATAGTGCTGCTGGACGAGGTGGCAAAGCTCTGGATGTCATTGCCGGTCGCCCGTCCGACATCTGGTGGGGGTCGGTCCGACTTGGACGATAACCACCCGTTTTCGCGAGGGCAGGTCCACGATACATGCGATCATGCGAGTGAAGAGGACGGCGGAGGAAGCAGTCGCCCGGGTGAGGTCGTCTTGGCGGTGTCTCTTTGACACGCTAACGCTCAACACCTTGCCCTGGAGTTGCATCAGGAGGCACTCCGGTATCACCGGGTGCCGAACTACCTCCAGCGCATGATCGCATCCTATCTCGGGCAGGTCGGTGGCGTACAGGTGTCGGAACGCGTGGCATAGTCGCGTAGGTCAGGCGGTGTCCCACAGGGTTCGGTTCTCGGACCGCTCCTGTGGAACATCGGCTACGACTGGTGCTTCGCGGATCCCGCCACCGCTACGGCCTCGCGACTTTGGTTACTTCCACCAATAACCTTGGTGACGGGCAAGGGCGCCACCTACCGCTGAAACCTTTACGCGCCGTTGAGTGGAGAGCGTTCACGCAGCAACGTAACCGCAGCGTTGTCCTCAGAGGGTATTCATCAAGCCCTGAAGTCTTAGTAGCTCATTTCCAAGCCTTTAAACGCGCCACCCTTCTGGTTGGCAGTCGGCATCGCAAGTCCCGCATTCGTTGCCCGGGATTCATTTCGACAAATGATAAACTCGGCGTACTCTGCTCACGTTCAGCCGTCAGCGCAAGCGCTTCCAAAGTTCCTGCCGAACAATCGGCGTCCGAATGCGGCTTGTCGGCGCCTGTACCTGGGCATGGTGCGCTCCATGGCGCTGTACGGGGCACCCGTGTGGAGTGACGCCTGAATAGCCGGACAATCGCTCTTCTGCAAAGGCCCCAGAGGCGATGGCGATCAGAGCGATCCGGGGTACCACACTGGTGTCCCACGATATGGCGTGTGTGCTGGCGGCGTCCCTCCTGGGAACTGGAGGCGAAAGTTCTCGCGTCCGTTTTCTTTGGCGTGAGAGCTTGATCGCGGTGCGCCAGTTCCCACCCACGAGGGAGGAGGTTGATGCGGCGAGGGCGGAGCGTCGAAGGGTCATGGTGCGGAGGTGGCAGCATGCACTTCGACAACCCGGGCCGGAACCACGACCGTAGAGGCAGTACGTCCAGTTCTCGTGCAGTGGCTGGACAGATCGTCACGGAGTGCCTTACCTTCCGGTTGTCGCAGGTGCTTACGGGGCATGGATGCTTCGGGAAGCACCTGCACTTGATCGGAAGGGAGCCAAACGAGGGCTGTCACCACTGTGACGGCTGCCTCCAAGACACGGGCCCAGCACACGCTGGAGGTGTGTCCGCGGTGGCAGAACAGCGCCGAGCACTGAGTGCCGTAGTAGGCAACGACTTGTCGCTGGCGGCCGTAGTTCGCGCCATGATCGACAGTCGGGAAGGGTGGGCAGCAGTGCAGGTGTACTGCGAGGCGGTGATGTCCACGAAGGAGGAGGCGGAGCGAGTTCGGGAGTCAGCCGCCTCGGATCCAGTCCGCAGACGCCGCATCGGGCGAAGACGCAGAGCGTATGCGCTCACCACCAAGTTCTGATACGACTCGAGCTATAGACCCGGGGAGGTCCGTAGCTCAAAAATGAGTCGGCGAGGTGAGAGCGCGCCTCGTGTTCCCGCGCGCTCTCCATAAAGGTTACCAACGGCCGGGGCCCGCAAAGCGAGCCGCCACTGCTGTGCACGCGGACGAATGCGTAAGCGTACCCGTATGCACAGCACCGGTGGGCAGAAGGAACACCGTAATTTTAATGGTCGCGAGTTCGACATAACCTGCCTGTCCCCGCGAGGGCGGGTATGCGTAGGCATTTCCCGCCAAAAAAAAAAAAGGTTAGGTTAGGTTACAAAATCAGCACGAAAAAACGAAGACATGAAAATTTTTACAAGTGGAATAAAATTACGCAATTATGAAACTAACAATAACTGATTACAACTAGATTCAGAAATGGCCTAAATGCGGCGCAGGATGACCGTCTAACGATTACACTGGAACAAATGCTACAACAAAACCAATTTGGAATGCTTAAGACTCTAATACACAAAGATATAGGTGGTTAGGTTAGGTTAGGTTAAGTTAGGTTAGGTTAGGCTAGGTTAGGCTAGGTTAGGTTACAAAATCAGCACGAAAAACGAAGACATGAAAATTTTTACAAGTGGAATAAAATTACGTAATTATGAAACTAAAAATAACTGATTACAACTAGACTAGAAATGGCCTAAATGCGGCGCAGGATGACTGTCTAACGATTACACTGGAACAAATGCTACAACAAAACCAATTTGGAATGCTTAAGACTCTAATACACAAAGATATAGGTGGTTAGGGTAAGGTTAGGTTAGGTTAGGTTAGGTTAAGTTAGGTTAGGTAACAAAATCAGCACGAAAACGAAGACATGAAAATTTTTACAAGTGGAATAAAATTACGTAATTATGAAACTAAAAATAACTGATTACAATCCAGATTCAGAAATGGCCTAAATGCGGCGCAGGATGACCGTCTAACGATTACACTGGAACAAATGCTACAACAAAACCAATTTGGAATGCTTAAGACTCTAATACACAAAGGTATAGGTGGTTAGGTTAGGTTAGGTTAGGTTAGGTTAGGTTAGGTTAGGTTAGGTTAGGTTACAAAATCAGCACGAAAAAACGAAGACATGAAAATTTTTACAAGTGGAATAAAATTACGTAATTATGAAACTAAAAATAACTGATTACAACTAGACTAGAAATGGCCTAAATGCGGCGCAGGATGACTGTCTAACGATTACACTGGAACAAATGCTACAACAAAAACCAATTTGAATGCTTAAGACCTCTAATACACAAACATATAGGTGGTTAGGTTAGGTTAGGATAGGTTAGGTTAGGTTAGGTTAGGTTAGGCTACAAAATCAGCACGAAAAACGAAGACATGAAAATTTTTACAAATGGAATAAAATTACGTAATTATGAAACTAAAAATAACTGATTACAATCCAGATTCAGAAATGGCCTAAATGCGGCGCAGGATGACCGTCTAACGATTACACTGAACAAATGCTACAACAAAACCAATTTGGAATGCTTAAGACCTAATACACAAAGGTATAGGTGGTTAGGTTAGTTAGGTTAGGTTATTAGGTTAGGTTAAGTTAGGTTAGGTTACAAAATCAGCACGAAAAACGAAGACATGAAAATTTTTACAAGTGAATAAAATTACGTAATTATGAAACTAACAATAACTGATTACAACTAGACTAGAAATGGCCTAAATGCGGCGCAGGATGACTGGTCTAACGATTACACTGAACAAATGCTACAACAAAACCAATTTGGAATGCTTAAGACTCTAATACACAAAGATATAGGTGGTTAGGGTTAGGTTAGTTAGGTTAGGTTAGGTTAGGTTGCTAGGTTAGGCTACAAAATCAGCACGAAAAACGAAGACATGAAAATTTTTACAAGTGGAATAAAATTACGTAATTATGAAACTAACAATAACTGATTACAACTAGACTAGAAATGGCCTAAATGCGGCGAAGGATGACTGTCTAACGATTACACTGAACAAATGCTACAACAAAAAACCAATTTGAAATGCTTAAGACTCTAATACACAAAGATATAGGTGGTTAGGTTAGTTAGGTTAGGTTAGGTTACAAAATCAGCACGAAAAACGAAGACATGAAAATTTTTACAAGTGGAATAAAATTACGTAATTATGAAACTAACAATAACTGATTACAACTAGACTAGAAATGGCCTAAATGCGGCGCAGGATGACTGTCTAACGATTACACTGAACAAATGCTACAACAAAAAACCAATTTGGAATGCTTAAGACTCTAATACACAAAGGTATAGGTGGTTAGGTTAGGTTAGGTTAGGTTAGGTTAAGTTAGGTTAGGTTACAAAATAAGCACGAAAAACGAAAACATGAAAATTTTTACAAGTGGAATAAAATTACGTAATTATGAAACTAACAATAACTGATTACAACTAGACTAGAAATGGCCTAAATGCGGCGCAGGATGACTGTCTAACGATTACACTGGAACAAATGCTACAACAAAACCAATTTGAATGCTTAAGACTCTAATACACAAAGGTATAGGTGGTTAGGTTAGGTTAAGTTAGGTTAGGTTAAGTTAGGTTAGGTTAGGTTAGGTTAGGTTAGGTTACAAAATCAGCACGAAAACGAAGACACTAAAATTTTACAAGTGGAATAAAATTACGTAATTATGAAACTAAAAATAACTGATTACAACTAGACTAGAAATGGCCTAAATGCGGCGCAGGATGACCGTCTAACGATTACACTGAACAAATGCTACAACAAAACCAATTTGAATGCTTAAGACCTAATACACAAAGATATAGGTGGTTAGGTTAGGTTGGTTAGGTTAGGTTAGGTTGCTAGGTTAGGTTACAAAATCAGCACGAAAACGAAGACATGAAAATTTTTACAAATGGAATAAAATTACGTAATTATGAAACCAAAAATAACTGATTACAACTAGACTTAGAAATGGCCTAAATGCGGCGCAGGATGACTGTCTAACGATTACACTGAACAAATGCTACAACAAAAAACCAATTTGGAATGCCTAAGACTCTAATACACAAAGATATAGGTGGTTAGGGTTAGGTTAGGTTAGGTTACAAAATCAGCACGAAAACGAAGACATGAAAATTTTACAAGTGGAATAAAATTACGTAATTATGAAACTAACAATAACTGATTACAACTAGACTAGAAATGGCCTAAATGCGGCGCAGGATGACCGTCTAACGATTACACTGAACAAATGCCAACAAAACCAATTTGAATGCTTAAGACTCTAATACACAAAGGTATAGGTGGTTAGGTTAGGTTAGGTTAGGTTAGGTTAGGTTAGTTAGGTTAGGTTATTAGGTTAGGTTAAGTTAGGTTAGGTTAGTTAGGTTAGGTTATTAGGTTAGGTTAGGATAGGTTAGGTTAGGTTACAAAATCAGCACGAAAACGAAGACATGAAAATTTTTACAAATGGAATAAAATTACGTAATTATAAAACTAAAAATAACTGATTACAACTAGACTAGAAATGGCCTAAATGCGGCGCAGGATGACTGTCTAACGATTAATTGAACAAATGCTACAACAAAACCAATTTGGAATGCTTAAGACTCTAATACACAAAGATATAGGTGGTTAGGTTAGGTTAGGTTAGGTTAGGTTAGGTTAGGTTGCTAGGTTAGGTTAGAGTTAGGTTAGGTTAAGGTTAGGTTAGAGTTAGGTTAGGTTAGGTTAGGTTAGGTTAGGTTAGGTTAGGTTAGGTTAGAGTTAGGTTAGGTTAGGTTAGGTTAGGTTAAGGTTAGAGTTAGGATTTAGGTTAGGTTAGGTTAGGTTAGGTTAGGGTTAGGGTTAGTTAGGTTAGGTTAGGTTAGGTTAGGTTAGGTTAGGTTAGGTTAGGTTAGGTTAGTTAGGTTAGGTTAGAGTTAGGTTAGAGTTAGGTTAGGTTAGGTTAGGTTAGGTTAGGTTAGAGTTAGGTTAGGTTAGGTTAGGTTAGGTTTTTTTTTTTTTTTTTTTTTTTTTTTTTGAAGTACTGCATTCCCCTGACGAGTCATTGTCAGGGATATTTTCCAGGCTTTTGTTTGTTCGCTTTTGTTATTTCCCAATTCGCAATATTATAGAGTTTTACATTTAACTTCTTTGTTATTCTTCCTAATTCTCT
>JAGSMU010000485.1:0-28456 GCA_029286865.1 Teinopalpus imperialis
CTGTTTGTTTACAGGTTTCACCTGATTCAACGGTTGTGGACCAGGACTGACCGATCAGGGGAGAACCAGCACGAAAACGATGAAATAAAATTTTACAAATGCAATGAAATTACGTAATTATAAAACTAAAAATAACAGATTAGAACTAGAAATATGGCCAAGAAATGGGGCGCAGATGAGTGTCTAACGATAAGGTTAAACAATGCTACAATAAAAACAAATTTGGAATGCGTGGAGACTCTGAGTACTCAGAGATATCGGTGGGGTTAGGTTAGGTTAGGTTAGGTTAGGTTAGGTTGGACTAGGTTAGGTTAGAGTTAGGTTAGGTTAAGGTTAGGTTAGAGTTAGGTTAGGTTAGGTTAGGTTAGGTTAGGTTAGGTTAGGTTAGAGTTGGAGTTAGGTTAGGTTAGGTTAGGTTAGGTTAAGGTTAGAGTTGGGATTAGGTTAGGTTAGGTTAGGTTAGGTTAGAGTTGGGAGTTAGAGTTAGGTTAGGTTAGGTTAGGTTAGGTTAGGTTAGGTTAGGTTAGGTTGAGTTAGAGTTAGGTTAGAGTTAGGTTAGAGTTAGGTTAGGTTAGGTTAGGTTAGGTTAGGTTAGAGTTGGGTTAGGTTAGGTTAGGTTAGGTTTTTTTTTTTTTTTTTTTTTTTTTTTTTGAAGTACTGCATTCCCCTGACGAGTCATTGTCAGGGATATTTTCCAGGCTTTTGTTTGTTCGCTTTTGTTATTTCCCAATTCGCAATATTATAGAGTTTTACATTTAACTTCTTTGTTATTCTATTTCAGTTCTTTGTTCTCTTTCATTTATATATTTTACGGTATACTTGTTCTTCTACATTCTATTCCTTTCATTGCATTTCATTTTCCAAAATATACTATTATATACGATTTATTTATTTCTTAGATTTACTTTTCTTATTATTTTAATACGGTATTCTATAAAATGTGTTTAGTTTCCTTTTGACAAATTAGTTGACTTAATTTTGTGGCTTCTATTTTAATTCCGGTTTTAATTCTATATCCTGTCAGTCCTACAATGCACACTGGGCACTCTGTTATTACGTGGATAACTGTTTCAGGAACATCCGGGTCGCAAATACACGACAGACTCTCTTTGCACCCAGATCGATTCCAGGTACTCGAGAACCCGCCGTGCCCAGTGAGTAGTTGCGTGAGGTGCATGTTTGTAGTTACCGGTTAATGAATTCCCTGGAGCTATATAGATGTTGGGCAAAATATCTTCGTGCCAGATGCGTGGCTTCCTCCGTGTACCTCAGTTCCATTCTTGAAGAGTCCTCTCGGATTTGTCTCTTCATGAATGAAACCGGGCATTAGTCGTAGACAGGTTTTGTCTTTGTGTATAGCGCTGCGTGTTTCACTTGAGCTCATCCGCTCTCTCATTTCCCGCTATCCCATGGGCCTTCACCCAGTACAGGGAGACGGTTTTCGCTAGTATTGCCTGGCTTATGGTGTTTTGTGCCTGAATTGCTAAAAGTGCAGCGTCTCACTGTTGCATAAAGAATATCTAGGGCGGCCCTAGAGATCACTGAATATTCCAAATGAATATCCAGCTCTTTCCAGGGCCTCCACCGTTGCATTCGGAGAGCCAGAAGCTCAGCTTGACATACTGTGCAATGGGACGACAGCTTAAACTTTTGGACTTGGTTCGACGCCGTCTTTCCATGGGAAAACGCTGACCCCCGACCTCAAGAGCCCGCTGCCGTCCGTGTATATTTTATATTCCAAGTTCACCAGGGTGTTAATCTGCTCCTGGCTCTCGAGTCGTGTTTGTACTCTAGATGTAGTTTACATGCAGGGTGTGTGGATTTGGTGTATAATACTTCCTTCTCGACCTCCTATCTCCGTGGCCATGCTCCTTTTTTCTTTTCATATCTCAAAGACTGTAGCAGCCTCTTTGATACAGCGAAGGTCGAGAGGCAGTATTCCTGACATAGTGCAGTGCGGGTTAAGCCAAGAAACCGTTCTGTATGCTCGGCATATTTTTCTGGGCGAAACCTCTTTGCACGGCGTGAGCTGTTTTTCTAGAAACTAAGCTTTGCTGCGAGATTTCCCCAGGCTCCAGCCGCATACGTAATGATCGGTTCACTGCTGCCGTGTATATGATTTTACTATTTCGGGGTTTAGCCCCATGTTATTTTAGCCCGCTCTGGTTAGATGTTTGTATGTTGAGTGCTTTTCTGCATGTGAGGGTGATGTGTTTGGTTGGTTTTCTGTCAATGTTTAAGCCCAGCAGTTTGATTTCTTGGTCCATGTCGATTGGGATCCACTCCATGCTCCAGGCGATAGGATGTCATACAACCTGTTTGTTATGACCGCTGCTTTTTGTTTTATGTGGTGCAAACTTGGAGTTTGTTTTTGACACCCACGCCTGAACATAATCGAAGGTGCCTCCTAGCACGCACTACGTTATGCCGACGTCTCCCACTAAATACAGGCGACGTCGTCGCTTGACTCTGCATGGTGCCCTGCTCGAATCTTTTAATAAGGGGTCAATCAGGGAGGTTATAAAATGGGTCCCCTATCGAACCCTGGCCGCACCCACAGCTGAGTACTTTTGATGTCTCCTCTCAGTTGGGTTAAGGTTAGGTTAGGTTAGAGTTGTTGGGATTAGGTTAGGTTAGGTTAGGTTAGGTTAGGTTAGGTTAGGTTAGGTTGGGATTGGGACTGGGTTAGGATTGGGTTAGGTTAGGTTGGTGAGTTGGGTTGGGTTGGGATTGGGTTGGGTTGGGATTAGGTTGGAGTTAGGTTAGGTTGGGTTAGGTTAGAGTTAGGTTAGGTTGAGTTGGGATTGGGAGTTAGGTTAGGTTGGGATTAGGTTAGGTTGGGGGGTTGGGTTAAGTTGGGTTAGGTTAGGTTAGGTTGGGTTGGGTTAGGTTAAGGTTAGGATTAGGTTGGGTTAGGTTAGGTTAGGTTAGGTTGAGTTAGGTTAGGTTAGGTTAGGTTAGGTTAGGTTAGGTTAGGTTAGGTTAGGTTAGGAGTTGGGTTAAGTTGGTTAGGTTAGGTTGGGTTAGGTTAGGTTGGGTTAGGTTAGGTTGGGATTAGAGTTGGGGTTGGAGTTGGGTTAGGTTGGGTTGGGTTGGGTTAAGGTTAGGTTGGGTTAGGTTAGGTTGGGTTGGAGTTGGGGTTGGGTTAGGTTGGAGTTAGGTTAGGTTAGGTTTAAGTTTAGGGTTAAGGTTAGGTTAGGACAGGTGGGTTGGGTTGGGTTAGGTTAGGTTAAGGTTGGGTTGAGTTGGGATTGGAGTTGGGTTAGGTTAGGTTGGGTTAGGTTGGGATTGGGTTGGGTTAGGTGGGGTTAGGTTAGGTTAGGTTAGGATTAGGTTAAGTTGGGGTTGGGTTGGGTTAGGTTAGGTTAGGTTAGGTTAGGATTGGAAGTTAAGTTAGGTTAGGTTGGGTTAGGTTAGAGTTGGGTTAGGTTGGGTTAAGGATTTAGGTTAGGTTAGAGTTGGGGTTGGGGTTAGAGTTAGGTTAGGTTAGGTTGGGATTTAGGTTGAGTTGATTTAGGTTAGGTTAGGTTAGAGTTAGGATTAGGTTAGGTTAGGTTAGGTTAGGTTAGGTTAGGATTAGGATTAGAGTTAGGTTAAGTTGGGTTAGGTTAGGATTGGAGTTGGAGTTGGGATTAGGTTAGAGTTAGGTTATAGGTTAGGTTGAGTTCAGGTTAAGGTTAGGTTAGGTTAAGGTTGGTTAGGTTAGGTTAGGTTAGGTTAGGTTGGGTTAGGTTCCCCAGAGTTCCCGCTTTGTCGTGGCGGGAGGGCTTAGTAACCGTGGTGTGGGGTTAACCACGGTGAAGCTAAGAAGGACAAATGTGGCCGACTAAGGCGTTCTGGAGGCCGGCCCGAGGAGGCCACTCTCCGGGCGGGCTGGAGCTGGAGCCCGCCCTGGATGCGTGTCAGGTGGGCTGCGGGGTGCGGATGGACGGGTAGGCCGTCTTACGCACCATCCCGCAGCTTTCGAGGCAGAGTCACTTGGAGGGAGGTGAGTGTATCTCCTATCCTCCACTTGACTCAACAGTCGCCGCTGATGCGGCCGTGGTGGGGAGCCACTTGGGTTCAGTGGGTGTGGTTGATCCTGCCGCTCCCCTGTCCTCCCATGACCGAACATTAGTTGGCAGCGGAGCCTATCCCGCAGATCCGCCACGCAGGGGGCTAGAGTTTTTCTGGCCCTCAAGCCTTGGCCTCTAGAGGCGGACTCGGGGAGTCTGCTTCCCACCTACAGAAAGGAGGCCAGGAGAGTTGAGCGTCGTGTTCCAGCGCGCCCTGCCTGGAGAGGTGGAGGGTGTCACTCCCCGGAGGGGCTGGCTTGCCATGCTTCAAACGAGGTCGCGGAGGTGTGCAAGCGTTCCCTTAACCTCCTGACGAAGGTGCAGACACCATGGGGTTTGAATCGGTGCAGTCGACATAACCCTCTTTTACAAGTGATGGGTAATAGGCATTTCCCCATGTAAAAAGTTAGGTTAGGTTAGGTTAGGTTAGGTTAGGTTAGGTTAGGTTAGGTTAGGTTAGGTTAGGTTAGGTTGGGAACGTCAGAAAGTACTCCTCGAGTGCCTGGTCGTTGAATTTCCCTTTGATACTATTGTATCCGTGGGAAGGCAACGCCGGGACAGTGCACCCTGGGCACTGGTGACACGTTGTTGCCAGTGGCAATGTTCTGACAGGGGGATAGCTGTTCCGCGTGCCCTCTGATAAGCGGAGAGGGCACAGCGGGTGGCAGAAGTTGCATTTCCTTTTGATTTTCATATCCGGAGGAAAGACAGCGAACATTAATTGCGCATTGGGCACTGGTGACGATACGTCGTTCTCAGTGCCATTAAAGTGAAGGTGCATTTCATGGTTTCTGTAATCCGGGAAAACTGCTCTAAAATGAAAGTGTGCGTTTTGGAACTGGTGGCGATACGTCGTTGGCAGTGCCTAATGCTCACAGTAATGAGGACGAGGCTCGGTGTGCGCTTTTACCGCCGCGGGCTCAACCGTCGAGCGTTATTAAGGAGGTTGCATTTCTCCTTGATTTCTGAATCCGGGAAAACAGCAAATGATAGTGGGTATTAGGAACTGGTGACGATATATCGTTCCAGTGCTAATGCACACATAGATGAAGGACGGGCTCGGTGTGCACTCACACTGCCGCCGGGCACTCAACCGTCAAACTGGGGAGTTACGTCGGCTCTCCCCAGCGCGCATAACTCCCGCATACTTTCGTCAAAGACCCAGTGTTGACGATAATGGGTACATCGAAGAGCTGGCGGAGCGGAGGGCTTAGCAATTAGCCGGCCCGCGAGGCCGGCCTATAAAAATCGACAGCAGAAGTCTTAAAATACCAATAGGTACCAGCTGGTAGCCTTACCTTCGGAATGGCGAAGCCTTGAGAGCCGACACTTTATATCGTCTCATTGGGATTTAATATGGAAACTTTAAAACAAGAAACTAGCAAATGGCGGGCAGACCGTGGTAGGTAAAATGCTGGCCCAATAGAGGTCTCGGAAAAGGTTTGCGGTGCGGGGAGAAAGCGACCATCTGGATGCAGGTTGCGGTTCTGGTTCGATGAACTACGATAGAAAGAGATTAACCAGAACCAGCAGCAGAACTATCTAAAGGGTCGAGGTACTCAACAACGAGATATATTGGGCCTTGCAAAGGCAAACAGGCAACGTGCTGCAAAAAGAGGGAGGAGATGAGACTGAGCGGAATTAAAGAGGTTGCAGCGTCGGCCCGCGGCATCCGCGCGCCGACTGGACAAGAACCTGTCAGAGTCATCGTCAAATGACGACGACTTCCAGGCGGCGTCGAGGTAACTAGGAAGAAAATTGAGGAGAGCATCAATGTTATTAGTCAGGTCGCTGTGAAGTCCTAAAATTTATCAAGGAGCACCTGAGTTCGATCGCTGAAGACTCTGTAGATACGATCAAGAGAAGTCACGAATCCTGCAGAATAAAGATTACCCCATCCAGAAGAAACAAGGGACTGCGGGCGAGCAACGCTGCGGGTTAGCACCAGTTACGCCAGGAAGTGGCGGAGATGCGACTGCGTATGAACAGTCTAACAAACAGGCACCAATCATAGCAGGGCAACGAAAGGGATCTGGTACGTTCTATCATCTGTCAAGTAGGGACAATGGTAGGCGCCCAGGTCCGTGGGGTCCTCCTTCGAAAGCGCCTCCGGCCTCCGTTGGCAGCGGTAGGTACCTGGCTCCTCGGCAATTACATCTCCTCCCCGGCTCGCGGCTGCTTGAAGCCACCGGTCATTGCGACTAACAGCGACCAGGTGAATATCTCAGGGGTTCCGTGGCTGCCGCGCACTAAGGAAAGGGAAAGGAAAAGAGCAGAGCCTGTTATAAAGGCGTAGAAGAATAAGTCTACGCGGCACCACAGTCCATGGAGGGCCGTGGACTACGGTGGTAGAAAAGAACTCAGGAACAAATTAGCAAGTTGCCAAGAGTACTGACGATCCTGCACCGAGGCCAGCAAAGATTGCCGCCCCAGATCGGCCGCTGTCGTGGTGACACTGGCGCCGGAAGCGGCGGCGGCTGGTGTTCTTATGCGGAGGTTATCACCGAGGCGAAGAGGAAAGTCGACCTCTCACCTCAGGATAACAAAGTTAGGAACCCGCCCGCATACGCCAGAACATATGTTGAAATCCCAGTACAAACAGCGGCGACAGGGCGGACCACTTGCGCCTTGCCGAAAAGTTGAGGACGCGCTCGCGTCAAAGGGGTGCGGATAACTAGACCAGCAAAGAGACAGTGGAGGTCAGAATTGCTGGTCTAGATGACTCCACCACTGTGGAGGAGGTAGTGACAGCCGTGGCGAAGGCCGGTGGCTGCCCTGAGGAGAGCGATCAAATGCAACTGGAATCCACAGGATTGCGAGACGTAAGTGCCTGGAGTCCGATATGGCCGTAAAAAGGTCGTGACAGCAGCGGGTTGATGATCTCGTGGGTCTCAGCCGTGGTGACTTAAAGTGGAGCCCACACCTCTGGTGCTTCCGCGCGGAGTCGGGACATGTGAGGGCGCAGTGCGACGCGCCACCCGGTCGACCGGGGGAGCTGTGCTTCCGTTGTGGTCGAATAAGCCTGGCGTGCAGTCTCCGCTAACCGCATTGCTGTGTGTCGCAGCTTCTTTCAGCCGACCACAGGTTGGGAAGGAAAGGACCTGCACCGCGCGCCTCCCAAAGAAGGAAAAGGCCAGCTCGCACGTTGCCACCGAAGCAACCAGCCAGCCAGCAACCACAGGTGGAGGCAATGGAGGAGGATCAGAAACCGGCCTCGCAATGATACGGCCTTCACGTAGTTCAGGCGAACGTCAACCACTGTGCTCGAGCACAAGATCTGCTCTTTCAGAGTATGGCACAGTGGTTGACCCACGTAGCTGTTTCGGGACCTACTGAACCAGATAGGGATGGCTGGGCGGGGAACGAGGACGGTCGCGAAGTATTACTCGGGCGGCTGCCGTTCGCCCCACCGCCGTTCAGGTGGAGATGCGGGGTTGCGGCTGGTGGGGATAAATCATTAATGGCATTTATTGTCCCCAGCGAAGCCCTCCAGTTCGAGGACTCTTGGGCGTGGGAGCTCTCATTGGCGTGCCTCATCACTGGCTGGTGATGGGTGACTTCCAACATAAGAACACCGTTTGGGGCTGTTCTGCTAACTGATACGCGGGGACGTTCCTGGAGAGTGGGCACTGTCAGTAGGACTCTGTCTGCTCAACCGTGGTTCCGGAACAACCCTGCGTTCAACCCCAGGGAACTCGTTGTGGACCTGTCCTTCGCCAGCACTTCTATGGCGCGCCGGGTTCACGGTGCGATCGTGTCTGGGGTGGAGACGCTGTCGGACCATTTGTATATCCGGTTCAGCGTCTCACGGCTCCGTGCGGCTCCGGTCGAAACGGGCGACCGGTCGTCGTGAAGTGACGGCCGCGATGGGCACTGAGCACCTACCTCGGCAGAGGGAAGTTCTCATCGAAGGCTTCCTGGTGGAGATCGTGGGTTTCACGAGGTGCATAACCGCGTGGAAGACGAAGCGTTGGCGATTCGCGCGTCGATATTTCGTCTGCGGTAAATCTGATGATATACCACGGTTGAGGCCTCGACCGCCGAAAAGGCAAAAGGTGCTGGTGGTCCACCGACATCGCTGACTGCGCGCTGGCGTGCGTAGCGCTGCAGACACCAATTCTGAACTAACGCCGGAGGGAACGCCGTGACGTACAGCCGAGTCGTCGTTGCGCGTCGCTTACGGGAGAGCCAAGCTTCGCCTTCAAATCGCCATCAGCGGGGACCAGAATCTGGGGCGAAACGAGCTGCTGGAGACTCTGGACAATGATCCGTGGTCGCCATACCGCATGGTGCGGAAACTTCGCCCGCCGACACCTCGGCAGAGTCTCCATGGCACAGTTCGTAGACACCGGTGAACAGCTCTGTTCCCCAGAGAACACACGCCGCCGACCATGGCTCCGGCGCACGCTGATTGGGGCTGCTGGCGGGGACAGAAGGTAGTACCGCCGGTAGCTAACCCGGGAGAGTTCGGGGCCGCGATCGCTTCGACTCCGTTCCAGGCCAGCTGGGACCAACAATTGTCCTAGCCGTGCGGTGAGTCCCCACAACATCCGGCGCGCTCGAAGAACCGAAAACTCAGGACTATTCGATACCGCCGCTAACGCAGGGCCGTTTTCCACAGGTGTGGAAGGCGGGCACGATGATCCTCTTGAGGAAGGAGGGGCGCCCGAGGGGACTCGCCCTCTGCGTACCGGCCCATAGTGCTGTTGGACGGGAATTGGCAAAGCTCTTTGAGCGTGTCATTGCTGGTCGCCTCGTCCGACATCTGGTGGGGTCGGTCCGGACTTGGACGATAACCATTGGTTTTCGCGAGGGCAGGTCCACGATACATGCGATCATGCGAGTGAAAGAGGACGGCGGAGGAAGCGATCGCCCGGGGTGAGGTCGTCTTGGCGGTGTCTCTTGACATCGCCAACGCCTTCAACACCTTGCCCTGGAGTTGCATCAGGAGGCACTCCGGTATCACCAGGTGCCGAACTACCTCCAGCGCGATCCATATCTCTCAAGGCAGATTCGGTAGCGTACAGGTGTCGGAACGCGTGGCATAGTCGCGTAGTGTCGTGCGGTGTCCCACAGGGTTCGGTTCTCGGACCGCTCCTGTGGAACATCGGCTACGACTGGGTACTTCGCGGATCCCCTGCGGGCCACTCTGCGTGACTTACTGCGCCGGCGACATGGTGACGGCAGGGCGGCACCTATAGAGTGCACCACGCATACGTGCTACAGCGGGTAAGCACATGGTGAGTCGTATCCAGAGCTGGAGTCTCGGGTGGCCTTAACAAGTCTGAGGCCTTGTGTTTTCACGGGCCTCGGAACGCGCCACCCTCGGGACTGCACATCGTAGTGGGCGGAGTTCGCATAGGCATCAAGTCCCAGATGAAATATCTGGGACTCACTAGACGGTCGATGGAACTTCGAGGTGCATTTCCTAGGCTTATTGCCCAGGCTGTTGCGTGCGGCGGCCGCAGTTGGCAACTTGCTGCCGAATATCGGAGGTCGAATGCGGCTTGTCGGCGCCTGTACCTGGGCATGGTGCGCTTCCATGGCGCTGGCACAGGAGCACCGATATTAGATGACATAAATGGCCAGTTAATCGCTCTTCTGCAAAGGCCCCAGAGGGCGATGGCGATCAGAGCGATCGGGGTACACGATTGTCCACGGGCGGCAATGAAGCACCATCTCCCTGGGAACGGGAGGCGAAAGTTCTCGCGTCCGTTTTCTTTTGGCGTGAGAGCTTGATCGCGGTGCGCCAGTTCCACCACGGGAGGAGGTTGATGCGGCGAGGGCGGGCGTCGCAGGGTCATAGTGCGGAGGTGGCAGCATAAAAATACCGACAGCCCCGGGCGGAACCACGACCGTAGAGCGGTACGTCCAGTTCTCGTGCGAGTGGCTGGACAGGGCAATCACCAGGTAAATACGCTTCGGTTATCGCCAGGTGCTTTCGAGAGCGGTGCTGAAATTACCGCCTGATCAGAAGGGCAGAAACGAGAGCTGTCATCACTGCGACGGCTGCCTCAGTACCCGGCTATACGCTGGAGAGGTGTCCTCGATGGGCGGAACAGCGCCAGGCACTCCGATGCCATAGTGGGAGAACCTGTCGCTGTCGGCCGTGGTTCGCTATGGTCGACGGCGAGGCATGGGCAGCAGTGCGCATCTACTGCCGAGGCGTGGTATCACCGGGCGGGCGGGTCAGGAGGCAGCCGCCTCGGATCCAGTCCGCAGACGCCGCATCGGGCGAAGACGCGGAAGCCAATGCGCTCCGCGCTCGCCTGACGTCAGGCTATAGACCCGGGAGGTCCGTAGCTCAAAAATGAGTCGGCGAGGTGAAGCGCGCCTCGTGTTCCCACTTGCGCTCTCCATAAAAGGTTACCAACGGCCGGGGCCCGCAAAGCGACGCACCACTGCTGTGCGGACGGAATGCGTAAGCGATACCCATGTACACAGCACTCGGTGACAGAAAGGAGGCACCGTGGGGAACTGGTGAAGTGCGAGTCCGACGCCAACCCGCCCTCTCCGTCCCCGCGAAGGGCAGTATGCATCGCTTATTCCCACAAAGGTTAGGTTAGGTTAGGGTTGGGTTGGGGTGCCGATCCAGAAAGCCTCCGGTACTGGTCGTGGTACCGCTGATACTGTTATCGGGAAAGGCATAACCGCCGAGACAATCTACCTCGAGCGCTGGTGATACGTTGTTGCCAGTAATCGACAACAGGGGATAAGCTGCTCTGCGTGTCCCTCTACAATCAACGGAGAGCTGTTAACAGGTGGCTGGAGTTTACATTTCTCTTGTTCCGTATCCGGTGGAAGGCAACCGGCCGTCATTGCATTAAGAACTGGTGACGATACTTCGTTCCCAGTGTGTGTCCAATGCGCACTTGATGAAAGGATGCATTTCTCATGATCAAAGTATCCGGGGAAAGGCAACAAATGATAGTGGGTATTAGGAACTGAGTGACGATATATCGTTTCCAGTGCCTAATGCTCATAGTGGAGGACGGGCTCGGTGTGCACTAACACTGCCTCCGGGCACAACTGTGAAACCTGGGGAATTACGTCCGGCTCCACCAGCGCGCCGTAACCCGCTGTACTCTCTTCAAAGACCCCAGCGGCGATCATGGGGTACGTTGAGAGTGCAGTGGAGCGGAGGCTTGCCTTAATTGGCCGGCCCGCGAGAAGGATCACTCTATAAAACCAGACAGCGAAGTCTTAAAACCTGTGGGTGCAGGCGACCCCCACAGTATGTAGCCTTGTCTCCGGAATAGGCGTCACCCGGGGATCGACTTTCTTATCGAGGCGCCATCGGTAGAATAAAATGGAAAAACTGAACTTTGCAAAACGGACTGAACAAGATATAGCGACGACGACGGTGACTCTATGCTGAAGCGTAAGAGTCCTTTGGGAATGGAAGACGAAGTGGCGGGCGAAAACGTCCTTCTGGACGCATTATGTAGCTCTGGCCTGCTTACACGGGCCATGACGGTGGAAAAAGCCTGGGTGCAGCAGAACATCTGCAAGAGGCCGAGGGCGACCCCAACAACAGGGAATTACGTAGGCCTTGAGCAAAATGGCGTTGGTGTCAGCAGAAGCGTTTGAGGTTGGAGGCGGAGGAAAAGATTGTTGCGGCGACGACAGCTCCGTAGCGGCAATCAACCTGTCACAGGTCATCATCCTGGCCAGTGGAACTTCGAAGGCGGCAGCTGGACCTGGAAGAAGATCGAGGACAGCGTCGGCGTCATCAACAGTTGCCACTAAGTCAAAGTACAAGGACGGCTTTGTTCGTGCGCTTAAAGGAGGCAGCGGAGACCGTGACCGAGGTAACCCGGACTCTGCAGAGACGCTGTACCTCTGATGAAACGCGGAACTTACGGGCTGCAAACACTCGCCCCTCCAAGACGAAGTGTCGCAGCTGCGGAGAGGTAGCCTACCTGCGGATGCAGGTAAACCAACCGAGCCAACAAGCTGCGGGGCTGGCTGGCAAAGGAGGAGCTCGTGCGATCGATCATTGACCAGGTGGGGTCAATGATCAACGCTAATTCGCCGCGCAGAGGACCAAATCTGCTGCCAGAAAAGCGCCTCCGCCCCACCATTTGGCGGCAGATAGAAGACTGCAAAGCGGAACCCGGTCCTTTGTCCGGTCCCTCGCCTTCCCAGGCACCGGCAACAAGACTGCCTGTCAAAACAGTAAGCGCCGCACCGGCCGCCGCTGGGGTTCCGTGGCCCCAGAAGCATACAAAAGGAAAGCAGGGCCGAGACCGCTAAAGAGAATAGCCAACCGAGGGAAGCTGAGTCCCGACCACCGGCGCCGCAGTCGTAGACGAAAACCATGGACTGCGGTGGTGAAAGGACTCAAAAAGAGGCTGGGAAGGCGGCGGCAAATGGTCAATGGAAACCCGCAAAGGGCAGCCACGATCCTTACTCCGCGATCGTCCGCTGTCAGTGGTGACCCCTGGAGCCGGAGGCCATTATTGCAGGCGTCACGCTTATTGATGTCATCACCGAGGCGAAGGCGAAGATGACCTCGCTTGCTCCTCGGCATAACCGAGATGGGTTTCCGCGTCTGCGCCACAGGGGCTCGCATGTTTGAGATTCCCGGCGCGGACAGCGGTGATAAGGCCCGGACGCCTTCGCTCAAAAACTTGAGTGCTCGCGGTGGCAGAAAGCGGGTGCGGGTGTCAGACCGGCGAAGACTGCAGAGGTTAAGGTGTCCGGTCTGGACGACTCTGCCACAGTGGAGGACGTGGTGACAGCCGTGACGAAGGCGGAGTGGCGCTGTCTAAAGGCTGTGAAATGCGGTGAGATCGTGCGGCTCCCGCAGGCCTTAGGATAGCCTGGGTCCGGTGTCCTGTGGCAGCTGCGCAAGAGAGTGGCTATGGCCGGGCGACTTTATGGTCTCGTAAGGTGGCAGCCGTGGTCAAGCTGGTGGAGCCCTCACCTGTGAGTGTTTCCGCTGCTTAGAAGCTGGACATGTGAGGGCTCAGTGCGTCGCCTGCCGTCGATCGTGGGGCACAATGGCTGCCTGTGGTGGAATCTGGCCACAAGGCGGCACAGTGCTCCGCCAACCCGCGTTGCGCTGTGGTATTGTCGCAGCCAGCGAAACCAGCGGACCACAAGATGGGGGCAAGACCTGCAAGGCCGCGTAAAGTGGGAAAAGGTTAATCGCCGCTGCCACCCAGGCACTGACAGTCAGCCGCAAGGGACGGTTGAAGCGATGGAGGAACCGTCCCGTGACCACGGGACTAGTCCGCAGCCAGCCGCCGCCGGGGGAAAAGCGTAAGCGCAACATACTTCCCCGAATTCGACTCGACTATGGGCGGGGAGGTCCGTAGTTCAGCATGAGTCAGTGAGCGAGAGCGCGCCCGGTGTTGCCGCGCTCTGTAAGAGTTAAAATGGCCGGGGCCTGCGTTTAACAGAAGCCGCCACAGCTGTGCACGCGGAAGAATGCTCACGCGCCCCGTATGCACAGCACTCAGTGGGCAGAAGGAACACCGTGGGGTTTTAGTCGGTGCGAGTCCGACATAACCCGCTCTCTCGTCCCCGCGAGGGCGGGTATGCGTAGGCATTTCCCCACGAAAAAAGGTTAGGTTAGGTTAGGTTAGGTTAGGTTAGAGTTAGGTTAGGTTAGAGTTGGGATTAGAGTTGGGATTAGGTTAGGTTGGGATTAGAGTTGGGATTGGGTTAGGTTAGGTTAAGGTTAGGTTAGGTTAGGTTAGGTTAGGTTAGGTTAGGTTAGGTTAGGTTGGGTTAAGGTTAGAGTTAGGTTAGGTTGGGTTAGGTTGGGTTAGGTTAGGTTGAGTTAGGTTAGGTTCAGGTTAGGTTAGGTTGGGTTAAGGTTGGGTTGGGTTAGGTTGGGTTAGGTTGGGTTAGGTTAGGTTAGGTTGGGTTAGGTTAGGTTAGGTTAGGTTAGGTTAAGGTTAGGTTGGGTTAGGTTAGGTTAGGTTAGGTTGGGTTAGGTTAGGTTAGGTTAGGTTAGGTTAGGTTAGGTTAAGGTTAGGTTAGGTTGGGTTAAGGTTAGGTTAGGTTAGGTTAGGTTAGGTTAGGTTAGGTTAGGTTAGGTTAGGTTGGGATTAGGTTGGGTTAGGTTAAGGTTAGGTTAAGTTAGGTTAGGTTGGGATTGGGTTAGGTTAGGTTAGGTTAGGTTGGGATTCAGAGTTAGGTTAGGATTCAGAGTTAGGTTGGGTTGGGATTGGGATTAGGTTAGGTTGGGTTGGAGTTAGGTTAGGTTAGGTTAGGTTGGAGTTAGAGTTGGGATTGAGTTAGGTTAGGTTAGGTTAAGGTTAGGTTAGGTTAGGTTAAGGTTAGGTTAGAGTTGGGTTAGGTTAGGTTAGGTTAGGTTAGGTGGGTTAGGTTAGGTTAGGTTAGGTTAGGATTCAGGTTAGGTTAGGTTAGGTTAGGTTAGAGTTGAGTTAGGTTAGGTTAGGTTAGGTTGGGATTAGGTTAGGTTGAGTTAGAGTTAAGGTTAGGTTAGGTGGGATTAGGTTAGAGTTAGGTTAGGTTAGGTTAGGTTAGGTTAGGTTAGGTTAGGTTAGAGTTAGGTTAGGTTAGAGTTAGGTTGGAGTTAGGTTAAGAGTTAGGTTAGGTTAGGTTAGGTTAGAGTTAGGTTAGGTTAAGGTTAGGTTAGGTTAGGTTAGAGTTAGGATTAGGTTAAGGTTAGGTTAGGTTAGGTTAAGGTTAGGTTAAGGTTAGGTTAGGTTAGGTTAGGTTGAGTTAAGGTTAGGTTAAGGTTAAGGTTGGGTTAGGTTAGGTTAGGTTAGGTTAGAGTTAGGTTAGGTTGAAGTTAGGTTAGGTTAGGTTAGAGTTAGAGTTAGGTTAGAGTTAGGTTAGGTTAGGTTAGGTTAGGTTAGGTTAGGTTAAGGTTAGAGTTAGAGTTAGGTTAGGTTAGGATTAGGTTAGAGTTAGGTTAAGGTTAAGGTTAGGTTAGGATTGGGATTAGGTTAGGTTAGGTTGGGATTAGGTTAGGTTAGGTTAGGTTAGGTTAGGTTAGGTTAGGTTAGGTTAGAGTTAAGGTTAGGTTAGGTTAGGATTAGGTTAGGTTAGGTTAGAGTTAGGTTAGAGTTAGAGTTAGGTTAGAGTTGGAGTTAGGTTAGGATTTAAGTTAGAGTTAGAGTTAGGTTAGAGTTAGGTTAGGTTAGGTTAGAGTTAGGATTTAAGTTAAGTTAGAGTTAGAGTTAGAGTTAGGTTAAGTTAGAGTTAAGAGTTGGGATTAGGTTAAGTTAGAGTTAGGATTTAAGTTAGAGTTAAGTTAAGTTGGGATTAGGTTAGGTTAAGGTTAGGTTAGGTTAGGTTAGGATTGGGTTAGGTTAGGTTAAGGTTAGGTTAAGAGTTAGGTTAGAGTTAGGTTAGGTTAGGTTAGAGTTAGGTTAGGTTAAGTTAGGTTGGGATTAGGTTAGGATTAGGTTAAGTTGGGATTAGAGTTAGGTTAGAGTTAGGTTAGGTTAGGTTAAGTTAGGTTAGGTTAAGTTGGGATTGGGATTAGGTTAAGGTTAGGTTAGGTTAGGTTAGGTTAGGTTAGGTTAAGGTTAGAGTTAAGGTTGGAGTTAGGTTGGAGTTAGGTTGGGTTAAGGTTGGGTTAGGTTAGGTTAGAGTTAGAGTTAAGTTAGGTTAGAGTTAGGATTAGAGTTAGGTTGGAGTTAGGTTAGGTTAGGATTGGAGTTAGGTTAGGTTAGGTTAGGTTAGAGTTAGAGTTAGAGTTAGGTTAGGTTAGAGTTAGGTTAGGTTGGGATTCAGGTTGGGTTAGGTTAGAGTTAGGTTAGAGTTAGGTTAGGTTAGGTTAGAGTTAGGTTAGGTTAGAGTTAGGTTAGGTTAGGTTAGGTTGGAGTTAGGTTAGGATTAGGTTAAGTTAGGTTAGAGTTAGAGTTAGAGTTGGAGTTAGGTTGGGTTAGGTTAGGTTAGGTTAAGTTGGGATTAGAGTTGGGATTAGGTTAGAGTTAGGTTAGGTTAGAGTTAGGTTGAGTTAGGTTAGGTTAGGTTAGGTTAGAGTTAGGTTAAGGTTAAGGTTAGAGTTAGGTTAAATTTAAATTTAAGTTAAGTTAAGTTAAGGTTAAGTTAGGATTTAAGTTAAGTTAAGAGTTAGAGTTAGGTTAGGATTAGGTTAGGATTAGGTTAAGTTAGGTTAAGTTGGGATTTAAGAGTTAGGTTGGGATTGGGATTGGAGTTAGGTTAGGTTAGAGTTGGGTTGGGTTAGGTTAAGGTTAGGTTAAGAGTTAGAGTTGGAAGTTAGAGTTAGTTAGAGTTAGGTTAGGTTAGGTTAGAGTTAGGTTAGGTTAGAGTTGGAGTTAGAGTTAAGAGTTAGGTTAGGTTAGGTTAAGTTGGGATTGGAGTTAGGTTAGGTTAGAGTTAGGTTAGAGTTAGGTTAGGATTAGAGTTAAGTTAAGTTAAGTTAGGTTAGGTTAGGTTAGAGTTAAGGTTAAGTTAGGTTAGAGTTGGTTAGGTTAGGTTAGGTTGAGTTAGGTTAGGTTAGGTTAGGTTAGTTAGAGTTAGGTTAGGTTAGGTTAGGTTAGAGTTAGAGTTGGGATTTAAGAGTTAGGTTAGAGTTGAGTTAGGTTAGGTTAGAGTTAGGTTAGGTTAGGTTAGAGTTAGGTTAGGTTGGGTTGGGATTGGAGTTAGAGTTAGGTTAGGTTAGGTTAGGTTAGGTTAGGTTAAGGTTAGGTTAGAGTTAGGATTAGGTTAAGTTAGGTTAGGTTAGGTTAGGTTAGGTTAGGTTAGAGTTAGGTTAGGTTGAGTTAGGTTAGGTTAGAGTTAGAGTTAGGTTAGAGTTAGGTTAGGTTAGAGTTAGAGTTAGGTTAGGTTAGGTTAGGTTAGGTTAGGTTAGGATTAGGTTAAGTTAGGTTAGGTTAGGTTAGAGTTAGAGTTAGAGTTAGAGTTAGGTTAGAGTTGGAGTTGGGTTAGAGTTAGAGTTAGAGTTAGAGTTAGGTTAGAGTTAGGTTAAGTTAGGATTAGGTTAAGTTAGAGTTAAGTTAGGTTAGAGTTAGGTTAGAGTTAGGTTAAGTTAGGTTAGAGTTGGGATTAGGTTAGGTTAGGTTAGGTTAGGTTAGAGTTAGGTTAGGTTAGAGTTAAGTTAGGATTCAGAGTTGGGATTAGGTTAGAGTTAAGGTTGGGATTGGGATTTAAGGTTAGGTTAGGTTAGAGTTAGAGTTAAGAGTTAAGTTAGGATTAGGTTAGAGTTAGGTTAGGTTAGAGTTAAGAGTTAGAGTTGGGTTAGGTTAGGTTAGGTTAGGATTTAAGGTTAGGTTAGAGTTAGGTTAGAGTTAGAGTTGGGATTGGGTTAGGTTAGGTTAGAGTTGGGATTTAAGGTTAGGTTAGAGTTGGGATTGGGATTAGGTTAAGGTTAAGAGTTAGGTTAGGTTAGAGTTAGGATTAGGTTAGAGTTGGAAGTTAGGTTAGGATTAGAGTTAGAGTTAGAGTTAGGTTAAGTTAGAGTTAGAGTTAGGTTAGGTTAGGTTGGGATTAGGTTAGAGTTAGGTTAGGATTAGGATTTAAGTTGGGATTGGGATTTAAGTTAGGTTAGAGTTAGAGTTAGGTTAGAGTTAGGATTCAAGTTAGGTTAGGTTAGGTTAGGTTAAGAGTTAGAGTTAGAGTTAGGTTAAGTTAGAGTTAAGTTAAGTTAAGTTAGGATTAGAGTTAGGTTAAGTTAAGTTAAGAGTTAGGATTAAGTTAGGTTAGAGTTAGAGTTAGGTTAAGGTTAAGTTAGAGTTAAGTTAGAGTTAGAGTTAGGTTGAGTTAGGTTAGAGTTAGAGTTAGTTAGAGTTAGAGTTAAGTTAGGTTGAGTTAGAGTTGGAGTTAGAGTTAGGATTTAGGTTAGGTTAAGTTGAGTTAGGTTAGATTTAGGTTAGGTTAAGAGTTAGGATTAGGATTTAAGTTAAGTTAGGATTAGAGTTAGAGTTAGGTTGAGTTAAGTTAAGTTGGGATTAGGTTAGAGTTAGAGTTAGAGTTAAGTTAGAGTTGAAGTTAAGTTAAGTTAGGTTAGAGTTAAGTTAAGTTAAGTTGGGATTAGAGTTAGGATTAAGTTAGAGTTGGGAGTTAAGTTAGGTTAAGTTAGAGTTAGAGTTAGAGTTAGGTTAGAGTTAGGATTAGGTTAAGGTTAGAGTTGGGATTGGGTTAGGTTAAGTTAAGTTAGAGTTAGGTTAAGTTGGGATTAAGTTAGAGTTAAGTTGAGTTAGGTTAGGATTGGGATTAGGTTAAGTTAGGTTAGAGTTAGAGTTAGAGTTAGGTTAGGTTAGGATTTAAGTTAAGTTAAGTTAAGTTAAGTTGAGTTAGGTTGGGATTCAGGTTAGGTTAGGTTAGAGTTAGGTTAGAGTTAAGTTAGGTTAAATTTAAGTTAGAAGTTAGAGTTAGAGTTAGGATTAGAGTTAAGTTAAGTTAAGTTAGAGTTAGGTTGGGATTGGAGTTAGGTTAGGATTAGGTTAAGGTTAGAGTTAGGTTAGGTTAGGTTAGAGTTGAGTTAGAGTTAAATTTAGAGTTAAGAGTTAGAGTTAGAGTTAGAGTTGGGATTTAAGAGTTAGAGTTAGAGTTAGAGTTAGAGTTAAGGTTAGAGTTAAGGTTAGGTTAGGTTAGAGTTAGAGTTAGAGTTAGGTTAGGTTAGGTTAGGTTAGAGTTAGGTTAGGTTAGGTTGGAGTTAGGTTAGGATTTAAGAGTTAGGTTAGGTTAGAGTTAAATTTAAATTTAAGTTAGGTTAAGTTAGAGTTAGAGTTAGAGTTAGAGTTAAGTTAGAGTTAGGTTAGAGTTAGAGTTAGGATTTAGGTTAGAGTTAGAGTTAGAGTTAGGTTAGGTTAGGATTAGAGTTAGAGTTAGGTTAGGATTAGAGTTAGGTTAGGTTAGGTTGGGATTGGGTTAGGTTAGAGTTAGGTTAGAGTTAGGTTAGGTTAGGTTAGGTTGAGTTAGGTTGGGTTGGGATTGGGATTCAGGTTGGGATTCAGGTTAGGTTAGGTTGGGATTAGGTTAGGTTAAGTTAGAGTTAGGATTCAGAGTTAGGTTAGGTTAAGAGTTAAGTTAAGAGTTAGGATTAGAGTTAAGTTAGAGTTAGGTTAAGTTAGAGTTAGGTTAGGTTAGGATTAGGTTAGGTTAGGTTGAGTTAGAGTTAAGGTTAGGTTAGGTTAGAGTTAAGTTGGGATTGGGATTCAGAGTTAGGTTAGAGTTGGGATTAGGTTGGAGTTGGGTTAGGTTAAGGTTAGGTTAGGTTGGGTTAGGTTGGGTTAGGTTAGGTTAGGTTAGGTTAGAGTTAGGTTAGGTTAGGTTAGGTTGGAGTTAAGGTTAGGTTAGGTTAGGTTAGGTTGAGTTAGAGTTAAGTTAGGTTAGAGTTAGGTTAGGTTAGGTTAAGTTAGGTTAGGTTAGAGTTAGGATTAAGTTAGAGTTAGAGTTAGAGTTAGAGTTGGAAGTTAGAGTTAGAGTTGGGAGTTAAGTTAGGTTAGAGTTAAGTTAAGTTAGAGTTAGAGTTGGGATTAGGTTAAGTTAGAGTTAGTTAAGTTAAGTTAGGTTAGGTTAGGTTAGGTTAAGTTGGGATTAGGTTAGGTTGGGATTAGAGTTAGGTTAAGTTAGGTTAGAGTTAAGAGTTAAGTTAGAGTTAGAAGTTAAGTTAAGTTAAGTTAAGTTAAGTTAAGTTAAGTTAAATTTAAGAGTTAGAGTTAAGTTAGGTTAGAGTTGAGTTAGAGTTAAGAGTTAAGGTTAGGTTAGAGTTAGAGTTAGAGTTAGGTTAGAGTTAAGTTAGAGTTAAGTTAGGATTTAAATTTAAGTTAGGATTAGAGTTAGAGTTAAGTTAGGTTAGGTTAGAGTTAGGTTAAGTTAGGTTAGGATTCAGGTTAGGTTAGGTTAGGTTAGAGTTAAGTTGGGATTTAAGTTAGGTTAAGTTAAGTTAGAGTTAGAGTTAGGATTAGAGTTGGGATTAGAGTTAGGTTAGGATTGGGTTAGGTTAAGTTAGGTTAGAGTTAGAGTTAGAGTTGGGATTTAAGTTAAATTTAGAGTTAGAGTTAAGAGTTAAGTTGGAGTTAGAGTTAGAGTTAGGATTGGGATTAGAGTTAAGTTAGAGTTAAGTTAGGATTAGAGTTAGAGTTAAATTTAGAGTTAAGTTAAGTTAAATTTAAGTTAGGATTTAAGTTAGAGTTAGAGTTAGAGTTAAGTTAGGTTAAGAGTTAAGTTAGAGTTAGGTTAAGTTAAGTTAGGATTTAAGTTAGAGTTAGAAGTTAGGATTTAGAGTTGGGATTAGAGTTAGGATTCAGAGTTAGAGTTAAATTTAGAGTTAAGTTAAGTTGGAAGTTAGGTTAGGTTAGGTTAGGTTGGGTTGGGTTAGGTTGGAGTTGGGTTAGGTTGGGTTGGGTTGGGTTGGGATTGGGTTGGGTTAGGTTAGAGTTAGGTTAGGTTAGGTTAGGTTAGGTTAGGTTGGGTTAAGGTTAGGTTAGGTTAGGTTAGGTTAGGTTAGGTTAGGTTAGGTTGGGTTGGGTTAGGTTGAGTTAGGTTGGGATTGGGTTAGGTTGAGTTGGGATTGGGATTCAGGTTAGGTTAGGTTGGGTTGGGATTAGGTTGGGATTGGGTTGGGATTGGGTTAGGTTAGGTTAGGTTAGGTTAGGTTAGGTTAGGTTAGGTTAGGTTGGGTTAGGTTAGGTTAGGTTGGGATTGGGTTGGGATTAGGTTAGGTTGGGTTAGGTTGGGTTAGGTTAGGTTGGGATTGGGATTCAGGTTAGGTTAGGATTAGGTTAGGTTGGAGTTGGAGTTAGGTTGGGTTAGGTTGGAGTTAGGTTGGGTTGGGATTCAGAGTTAGGTTAGAGTTAGGTTGGGATTGGGATTGGGTTGGGATTGGGTTAGGTTGGGATGGGATTCAGGTTAGGTTGGAGTTAGGTTGGGTTAGGTTGGAGTTAGAGTTGGGTTAGGTTGGGTTGGGATTGGGTTAGGTTAGGTTGAGTTGGGTTAGGTTGGGTTGGGATTCAGGTTGGGATTGGGATTGGGATTGGGATTCAGGTTAGAGTTAGGTTAGAGTTGGGATTAGAGTTAAGTTAGGTTAGGTTAGGTTGGGATTAGGTTAGGTTAGGTTAGGTTAGAGTTGGGATTAGGTTAGGTTAGAGTTGGGTTAGGTTAGGTTGGGATTGGGATTCAGGTTAGGTTGGGTTGGGATTGGGATTAGAGTTAGGTTAGGTTAGGTTAGGTTAGGTTAGAGTTAGAGTTAGAGTTGGGATTGGGTTAGGTTAAGTTAGGTTAGAGTTAGAGTTAGGTTGGAGTTAGGTTAGGTTAGGTTAGAGTTAGGTTAGAGTTAGGTTGGAGTTCAGGTTAGGTTAGGTTGGGATTCAGGTTAGGTTAGGTTAGGTTGGGTTAGGTTGGGATTCAGGTTGGGATTGGGTTAGGTTAGAGTTAGGTTGGGATTGGGATTCAGGTTAGGTTGGAGTTAGGTTAAGTTAGGTTGGGATTAGGTTAGGTTAGGTTGGGATTCAGGTTAGGTTAGAGTTAGGTTAAGTTAGGTTAGGTTAGGTTAGGTTAGGTTAGAGTTAGGTTAGGATTAGGTTAGGTTGGAGTTAGAGTTAGGTTAAGGTTAGGTTAGGTTGAGTTGGGTTAGGTTAAGTTAGGTTAGGTTAGGTTAGGTTAGAGTTAGAGTTAGAGTTAGAGTTAGGTTAGAGTTAGAGTTAGGTTAGGTTAGAGTTAGAGTTAGAGTTAGGTTAGGTTCAGGTTAGGTTAGAGTTAGGTTGGGTTAGGTTAGGTTAAGGTTAGGTTAGGTTAGGTTAGGATTAGGTTAGGATTGAGTTAGGTTAAGTTGAGTTAGGTTAGGTTAGGTTAGGTTAGGTTAGGTTAGGTTGGGTTGGAGTTGGAGTTAGGTTAGGTTGGTTAGGTTAGGTTAGGTTAAGGTTAGGTTAGGTTAGGTTAGGTTAGGTTAGGTTAGGTTAGAGTTAGGTTAGGTTAGGTTAGGTTAGGTTGAGTTAGGTTAGGTTAGAGTTAGGTTGAGTTAGGTTAGGTTAGGTTAGGTTGAGTTAGGTTAGGTTAAGTTAGGTTAGAGTTAGAGTTAAGTTAGGTTAGAGTTAGAGTTAGAGTTAGAGTTAGGTTAGGTTAGGTTAAGTTAAGTTAGGTTAGGTTAGGTTAGAGTTAGAGTTAGGTTAGGTTAGGTTAAGTTAGGTTAGGTTAGGTTAGGTTAGGTTAGAGTTAGGTTAGGATTCAGAGTTAGGTTAGAGTTAGGTTAGGTTAGGTTGAGTTAGGTTAAGGTTGGGTTAGGTTAAGGTTAGGTTAAGGTTAGGTTGGAGTTAGGTTAGGTTGAGTTAGGTTAGGTTAGGTTAGGTTAGGTTGGGTTGGAGTTAGGTTAGGTTAGGTTAGGTTAGGTTGGGATTGGGTTAAGGTTAGGTTAGGTTAGGTTGGGATTGGGATTGAGTTAGGTTAGAGTTAGGTTAGGTTAGGTTAGAGTTGGGTTAGGTTAGGTTGGAGTTAGGTTGGGATTGAGTTAGGTTGGGTTAGGTTAGGTTGAGTTAGGTTAGGTTAGGTTAGGTTAGGTTAGGTTGGAGTTAGGTTAGGTTAGGTTAGGTTAGGTTGGAGTTAGGTTAGGTTAGGTTGGGATTAGGTTAGGTTAAGTTGGGTTAGGTTAGGTTAGGTTAGGTTAGAGTTAAGAGTTAAGGTTAGGTTGGGATTGGGATTAGGTTAGGTTAGGTTAGGTTAGGTTGGGTTAGGTTAGGTTAGGTTAGGTTAGGTTAGGTTGGAGTTCAGGTTAGGTTAGGTTAGGTTAGGTTAGGTTAGGTTAGGTTAGGTTAGAGTTGGGTTAGAGTTAGAGTTAGGTTAGGTTGAGTTAGGTTAGGTTAGGTTAGGTTAGGTTCAGGTTAGGTTGGGTTAGGTTAGGTTAGGTTAGGTTGGGATTAGGTTAGGTTAGAGTTAGGTTAAGGTTAGGTTAGGTTAGAGTTAGGTTAGAGTTAGGTTAGGTTGAGTTAGGTTAGGTTAGGTTAGGTTAGGTTAGGTTAGGTTAAGTTAGGTTAGGATTAGGTTAGGTTGAGTTAGGTTAGGTTAGAGTTAGGTTGGAGTTAGGTTAGGTTAGGTTAGAGTTAGGTTAGGTTGGGATTAGGTTAGGTTAAGTTGGGATTGGGTTAGGTTAGAGTTAGGTTAGAGTTAAGAGTTAGAGTTAGGTTAGGTTAGGTTAGGTTAGGTTGGGATTAGGTTAGGTTAGAGTTAGGTTAGGTTAGGTTAGGATTAGAGTTAGGTTAGGTTAGGTTAAGTTAGAGTTGGGTTAGGTTAGGTTAGGTTGGGATTAGGTTAGGTTAGGTTAGAGTTGGTTAGGTTAGGTTAGGTTGAGTTGGGTTAGGTTAGGTTAGGTTAGAGTTAGAGTTAGAGTTAGGTTAGGTTAGGTTAGAGTTAGGTTAGGTTAGGTTAGGTTAGGTTAGGATTGGGATTAGGTTAGGTTAGGTTGGGATTAGGTTAGGTTAGAGTTAGGTTAGAGTTAGGTTAGAGTTAGGTTAGGTTAGGTTAAGGTTAAGTTAGGTTAGGTTAGAGTTAGAGTTAAGGTTAGGTTAGGTTAGGTTAGAGTTAGGTTAGGTTAGAGTTGGAGTTAGGTTAAGTTAGAGTTAGGTTAGGATTAGGTTAAGGTTAGGTTAGAGTTAGGTTAAGGTTAGGTTAGGTTAAGAGTTAGAGTTAGAGTTAGAGTTGAGTTAGGTTAAGGTTGGGATTAGAGTTAGAGTTAGTTAGGTTAGGTTAAGGTTGGGATTGGAGTTAGAGTTAGGTTAGGTTAGAGTTAGAGTTAGGTTAGAGTTAGAGTTAAGTTAGAGTTAGGTTAAGTTAAGAGTTAAGAGTTAGGTTAGAGTTAGGATTGGGATTAGGTTAAGGTTAGAGTTAGAGTTAAGAGTTAAGTTAGAGTTAGAGTTAGAGTTAGGTTAAGAGTTGGGATTAGAGTTAGGTTAAATTTAAGTTAAGTTAGAGTTAGAGTTAGAGTTAGGTTGGGATTGGGATTAGAGTTAGGTTAAGTTAGAGTTAGGATTAAGTTAGAGTTAAGTTAGGATTCAGAGTTAGAGTTAGGTTGGGATTAGAGTTAGGATTCAGAGTTAGGTTGGGATTAGAGTTAGAGTTAAGTTAGAGTTAAGTTAGAGTTAAGGTTAGAGTTAAATTTAAGTTAGAGTTGGAGTTAGGTTAAGAGTTAGAGTTAAGAGTTAGAGTTAGAGTTAGAGTTAGGTTAAGTTAGAGTTAGGTTAGAGTTAGAGTTAGAGTTAGGTTAGGTTAAGTTAGGATTAGAGTTAAGTTAGAGTTGAGTTAGGTTAGAGTTAAGGTTAGAGTTAAGTTAAGTTGGGATTAGAGTTGGGATTAAGTTAAGTTAGGATTAGAGTTAGAGTTAGGTTGAGTTAGGTTGGGATTGGAGTTAGAGTTGGAGTTAAGTTGATTTAAGTTAGGATTGGGATTAGGTTAGAGTTGGGATTGGGATTAGGTTGGGATTAGAGTTAAATTTAAATTTAAGTTAGGATTGGGATTAGGTTAGGTTGGAGTTGGGATTGGGATTAGGTTAGAGTTAGAGTTAGGTTAGGATTTAAGTTAGAGTTAGAGTTGAGTTAGGTTAAGTTAGGATTGGGATTAGAGTTAGGTTGGGATTTAAGTTAAGTTGGGATTAGAGTTAGAGTTAGAGTTAGAGTTAGGTTAGGTTAAGTTAGGATTAAGTTAAGTTAGGATTTAAATTTAGAGTTAGGTTAGAGTTAGAGTTAAGTTAGAGTTGAGTTAGAGTTAGAAGTTAGAGTTAGGTTAGGATTGGGATTAGGTTGGGATTGGGATTAGGTTAGGTTAGGTTAGGTTAGTTAGAGTTAGAGTTAGGATTGGGATTAGGTTAGAGTTAGGTTAGAGTTAAGTTAAGTTAAGTTAAGTTAGAGTTAGAGTTAGGTTGGGATTAGAGTTAGAGTTAAGTTGGAAGTTAGAGTTAAGTTAGGTTGGGATTTAAGTTAGGATTCAAGTTAAGTTAAGTTGATTTAAGTTAGGTTAGGTTAGGTTAGAGTTAGGTTAGGTTAGGTTAGGATTTAAGAGTTAGAGTTAAGTTAAGTTAGAGTTAGGATTAGAGTTAGGTTAGGATTTAAGTTAAGTTAAGAGTTAAGTTAAGTTAGAGTTAGAGTTAGTTAGAGTTAGATTTAAGTTAGGATTAGGTTAGAGTTAGGTTAAGAGTTAGGTTAGGATTAGAGTTAGAGTTAGGTTAAGTTAAGTTAGAGTTAAGTTAAGTTAGAGTTAGGATTCAAGTTAAGTTAGGTTAAGTTAGGTTAAGTTGGGAGTTAGGTTAGGATTAGGTTAGGATTAGGTTAGAGTTAAGAGTTAGAGTTGAGTTAGAGTTAGAGTTGGGATTAGAGTTAAGTTAAGTTAGAGTTAGAGTTAAGTTAAGTTAAGTTAAGTTAAGTTAGAGTTAGAGTTAAGTTAGGATTAGAGTTAGGATTAGGTTAAGTTAAGTTAAGTTAAGTTAAGTTAGGATTTAAGAGTTAGGATTAGAGTTAGGTTAAGTTAAGTTAAGTTAAGTTAAGTTAAGTTAGGTTAAGTTAGAGTTAAGTTAGGTTAAGTTAGAGTTAAGTTGGGATTAAGTTAGAGTTAGAGTTAGAGTTAAGTTAAGTTAGGATTAGGATTGGGATTAGGTTAGAGTTAGAGTTAGAAGTTAGAGTTAGGTTAGGATTTAAGTTGGGATTAGAGTTAGGTTAAGTTAGGTTAGAGTTAAGTTAAGTTAGAGTTAGGTTAGGATTTAAGTTAAGTTAGAGTTAGTTAGAGTTAAGTTAGAGTTAAGAGTTAGAGTTAGAGTTAGAGTTAGAGTTAAGAGTTAAGTTAAGTTAGGTTAAGTTAAGTTAAGTTAAGTTAGAGTTAAGTTAGGTTAAGAGTTAGGTTAAGTTAGAGTTAGAGTTAGAGTTAAATTTAAGTTAGAGTTAGAGTTAGAGTTAAGTTAAGTTAGAGTTAGAGTTAGAGTTAGAGTTAAGTTAAGTTAGGTTAAGTTAGGATTTAAGTTGGGATTAGAGTTAGGATTAGAGTTAGAGTTAGGTTAAGTTAAGAGTTAGGATTTAAGTTAGGATTTAAGTTGGGATTTAAGTTAAGAGTTAAGTTAGAGTTAGGTTAGGTTAAGTTAGAGTTAGGTTAGAGTTGGGATTAGGTTAAGTTAAGGTTAGGTTAAGTTAAGTTAAGTTAGAGTTAGGTTAAGTTAGAGTTAAGTTGGAAGTTAAGTTAAGTTAAGTTAGAGTTAGAGTTAAGTTGGGAGTTAGGTTAGGATTAGGTTAGGATTTAAGAGTTAGAGTTAGTTAGAGTTAAGTTAGAGTTAGGATTAGGTTAGAGTTAGAGTTAGGATTAAGTTAGGATTTAAGTTAAGTTAAGTTAGAGTTAGGTTAAGTTAGGTTAAGTTAAGTTGGAAGTTAGAGTTAGAGTTAGGATTAGGATTTAAGTTAAGTTAGAGTTAGGATTTAAGTTAGAGTTAGAAGTTAAGTTAGGATTAAGTTAGAGTTAAGTTAAGTTAAGTTAGAGTTAGAGTTAGAGTTAAGTTAAATTTAGAGTTAAGTTAAGTTAAGTTAGAGTTAAGTTAAGTTAAGTTAAGTTAGAGTTAAGTTAGAGTTAAGTTAGAGTTAAGTTAAGTTAAGTTAAGTTAGGTTAAGTTAAGTTAAGTTAAGTTAAGTTAAATTCAAGTTAAGTTAAGTTAAGTTAAGTTAGAAGTTAAGTTAGAGTTAAGTTAAGTTAAGTTAAGTTAGTTAGAGTTAAATTTAAGTTAGAGTTAGAGTTAGAAGTTAGGATTTAAGAGTTAGAGTTAAGAGTTAGAGTTAGGTTAAGTTAGAGTTAAGTTAGAGATTTAAGTTAAGTTAAGTTAAATTTAAGTTAGAGATTTAAGTTAAGTTGGGAGTTAGAGTTAAATTTAGGATTTAAGTTAAATTTAAGTTAAATTTAAGTTAGAGTTAAGTTAGAATTTAAGTTAGGTTAGAGTTAAATTTAGAGTTAGAAGTTAAGTTAAATTTAAGTTGAAGTTAAATTTAAGTTAAGTTAAGTTGATTAAGTTAAGTTAGGATTAGGATTTAAATTTAAGTTAAATTTAAGTTGGGAATTTAAGTTAGAGTTAGGATTTAAGTTAAGTTAAATTTAAGTTAAATTTAGGATTTAAGTTGATTTAAGTTAGAGTTAAGTTAGAATTTAAGTTAGAGATTTAAGTTAAATTTAAGTTAAGTTAAATTTAAGTTGAAGTTAGAGTTAAATTTAGAGTTAGAGTTAGAGATTTAAATTTAGAGTTAGAGTTGGGATTAGAGTTAAGTTAAGTTAAATTTAAATTTAAATTTAAGTTAAATTTAGAGTTAGAATTTAGAGTTAAGTTAGAATTTAAGTTAAGTTAAGTTAAGTTAGAGATTTAAGTTAAGTTAAGTTAGAGTTAGAGTTAGGATTTAGAGTTAAGTTAGAGTTAGGATTTAAATTTAAGTTAGAGATTTAAGTTAAATTTAAATTTAGAGTTAGGTTAGGTTGGGTTAGGTTAGGTTGGGATTAGGTTAGAGTTAAGTTGATTTAAGTTAGAATTTAAATTTAAATTTAAGTTGGGATTAAGTTAAGTTAAATTTAAATTTAAATTTAAGTTAAATTTAGGATTTAAGTTAAGTTAAGTTAAATTTAAATTTAAATTTAAATTTAAGTTAGAGTTGGAGTTAGGTTAAGTTAGGTTAAATTTAAGTTAGGATTAAGTTAAGTTAGAAGTTAAGTTAAATTTAAGTTAAATTTAAATTTAAGTTAAATTTAAGTTAGAGTTAGGTTAGAGTTGGGATTTAAGTTAGAATTTAAATTTAAGTTAAATTTAGAATTTAAGTTAGGATTTAAATTTAAATTTAAATTTAAGTTAAGTTAAGTTAAATTTAAATTTAAATTTAAATTTAAATTTAAATTTAAGTTAAGTTAGAATTTAAATTTAAGTTGAAGTTAGAGTTAGAGTTAGGTTAGAGTTAGGATTGGGATTAGGTTAGAGTTGGGATTGGGATTCAGGATTCAGGATTCAGGATTCAGGATTCAGGATTCAGGATTCAGGATTCAAGTTAGAGTTAGAGTTAGGATTAGAGTTAAGTTAAGTTGGGATTAGAGTTAAGTTGGGAGTTAGAGTTAGAAGTTAAGTTAGGTTAGGATTTAAGTTAGGTTAAATTTAAGTTGAAGTTAAGTTAAGTTAAGTTAGGTTAGGTTTTTTTTTTTTTTTTTTTTTTTTTTTTTTTTTTTTTTTTTTTTTTTTTTTTTTTTTTTTTTTTTTTTTTTTTTTTTTTTTTTTTTTTTTTTTTTTTTTTTTTTTTTTTTTTTTTTTTTTTTTTTTTTTTTTTTTTTTTTTTTTTTTTTTTTTTTTTTTTTTTTTTTTTTTTTTTTTTTTTTTTTTTTTTTTTTTTTTTTTTTTTTTTTTTTTTTTTTTTTTTTTTTTTTTTTTTTTTTTTTTTTTTTTTTTTTTTTTTTTTTTTTTTTTTTTTTTTTTTTTTTTTTTTTTTTTTTTTTTTTTTTTTTTTTTTTTTTTTTTTTTTTAT
>JAGSMU010000486.1:0-51482 GCA_029286865.1 Teinopalpus imperialis
ACCATGACGGCTTCACAGAGGAGACCAGCGCCCTTCCGCGCCTTTATCCGCCAGCGCAGCCGCTACTGCGACTGGCGAGAGAGAGATCTGCCGATCCTCTGGACCAGGATCCGTCGCTCGGACTCCCGCGCAGAGCACTCGGCGAGCGTGTGCTGTGCGGAATCGGTCCCCACCACAGTGGTGGCATTGCGTTGTCGATTCGCGTCAATCCTGTTCGGGTACTCACGACACCCGTGCCCGAAAGTGAGTACCTGCGTTATCGGAAGGTGACGTGCACCTCTTTCCCGCTCGCAGCCAGGCTTCAGCTCGGCAAGAGCGCGCTGACTTCGTGCGCTGGCGCGAAAGCAGGCTCTTGGAGCCTCTCTCGCCCACACCCGCAGCGCCCGTCTGCGCTCCTGCCTTCGCACCTCGCCCGCATCAGGGCTCGGCTTCCACCTGGGAAGACGAAGGCGGGCAAACACCCGCGCATCCATCTCCGCCAGGATGTCAGTGGTGGAAACCGAGCTAGGACAGTGGCCGCCTCAAGATATCGTACGATATCGCGTGCGATCCTGATGGCCATCTTTCGCTGCAGGCTATTGAGCTTAGCTCTGCAGCGACGGACGCCGTGAGTCGATGTGACCATAGGGCGCCCGTAGAGACCATCGATCGCACGACCCCGCAGCAAGCCGGACTCCTTCCTGGGGCCCCGAGATTGGGGAAGCAACCGGTGCATGGCGCCCACTACCCTCTCGATCTTGGGGACCAGACTGTCCGAAGTGCTCCTCAAGCCCCAGCGACCGTCCAGGATGAACCGGATATTTCATCACCACCCGGACTTGCGTCACCAACGCGAACCGACGAAGCTGGGTGGTTCCCTCCCTCTGGGGAGTTTGTGAACCAAAGCGCCTCGATTATTTATGAGGCGCTATCCGGGGCCAGCTCGTGGATTTTATCCACGACGCATGCCACCAAGCTCAGCAAGCCGGATGGTGCTTTCGAAGGAATGTCCCCGTCGGCCGAATTACCAGAGTGTCATCTGCACTTAGCAGACGACACCTAACACCGACAGGGAGATCGGCTACAGGACCCGCGTCGTACGCGAGGTTCCACAATTGCGGACCCAACACGGATCCTTGTGGAACCCGCAGTTCACCTCCCTCAGGTGGACAGACGCGTCCCCGACCCGTACCGGATGCCTGTCGTGCAAGTACGCGCCCCAGCGATGCGCAGCGGGTAGGGAGGAGGCGCGGTGGTATGCCAAGAGCACCTAATGGTTCCCCAGGGCAGCGAATTAAAGGCATTGACTATGTCAAGATTGACCGCCAATGCCACACACCGCCCCCCAGGTAACCGCCCGCTGCGACTGCTCTCCGGACGCGAAGGATCGCGTCGCAGTCGATCGCGCCTGCCAGCCGAATTGGCTGTCCGACGGGTCAGGGCCCACTTGACGCAGGTGCGTGGTGAGGCGGGCGGCAATTATCCTTTCGAACAATTTGCCCGCCTCATCCAGCAAACCAAATGGGTCGGTACGCGGAGGGAGATTCAGCGATCCTGCCATCTTTCCTCAAGAGCACCATCCTAGCCGCTTTCCGGGCTAAGGGGAACACCGACAGGCAGCTGTTGAACAGCTGTCTCAGTCTTCCCCAGCCCGGCGGCGGGAAGCGATCACCAGGCCCGACCAGGAATTCCCGTCGGGGCTGGGGCCAGCTCATTCCTTTCTCCGGGAGGCGCCTCACGGCTCGGTCCAGCCCCTCGTTGGTCACCCCAATAGCTCATCCAGACCACTTTGACCTCGTCTGATCGCAATGTTGGGGGTGCGGGGCTATCCTGGACCCTAGGGAAGAGAGTGTCCACAACTCTTCCAACGAAAGTAGGGTCCAGGGTTTCCGCATCAACGGAGGGACCAGCCCCATGGTCCGGGCTTGCCTGGTACGATTTTGTACGGCCGCCCCATGGGTCCTGTTCCAGCCCCTCGAGGAGTTCGCTCAGGACCGAGACCCTGGCATCCTCGGTGCGAGGTTAGAACCAAGTCCAAAAAGTTTAAGCTGTCGTCCCATTTGCACAATATACCAAGCCGAGCTTCTGGCTCTCGAAATGCAACGGTGGAGGCCCTGGAAAAGGAAGCTGGATGTTGAACGGAATATTCAGTGATTCTAGAACCGCCCTAAAACCTGCACATGCAACAGTGAGACAAGGCGCCGCTTTGGCAATTCAGGCACAAAACACCATAAGCCAGGCAATACTAAAGGAAAGCAAATCTCCCTGTACTGGGTGAAGGCCAATAATGGGATAACCGGGAAATGAAGGCGGATGAACTCATGAAACCTGTATATACACAAAGACAAACCATCTACGACCAATGCCGGTTTCATTCATGAAGACAAATCCGAGGAGGACGCCAGGAGAATGGAACCGGAGGTGGAAACCACGGCATCTGGCACGAAGATATTTTGCCCAACATCCTATATAGCCAGAATTCATTAAAATCGGTAGCTTCTAGAGCGCCTCCGCAACTTCTCACTGGGCGGCGGGTTCTCCGGAATTACCTGAATCGATTCAGATTGCAAAGGGGCCAAATCGTGTATTTGATGAATCTTCCGGGAAACAGTTATCCACGTAATAACAGAGTGCCCAGTGCATAAGTAGGGATCGACAGGATATAGAATTAAAAACCAGATTAAAATAAACCACAAAATTAAGTCAACTAATTTGTCAAAGGAAACTAAACATGATTTTATAGAATACTGTATTAAAATAATAAAAAGTAAATCTAAGAAATAAATAAATCGTATATAATAGTATATTTGGAAAATGAAATCACAATGAAAGGAATAGAATGTAGAAGAACAAATATAAATGTAAAATATATAAATGAAAGAGAACAAAAGAATGAAATAGAATAACAAAAGTTAAGTAAACCTATAATATTGCAGTGCTTAAATAACAAAATGAACAAACAAAAGCCTGAAAAATATCCTGACAATGACTCGTCAGAACGCCTGTCATCGCCTGGCCTGGCCTGGCCTGGCCTGGCCTGGCCCTGGCCTGGTGGCCTGGCCTGGCCTGGCCTGACCTGGCCTGGCCTGGCCTCAGCCTGGCCCTGGCCTCAGCCTGGCCTGGCCTCGGCCTGGCCTGGCCTGGCCTGGCCTGGCCTGGCCTGACCTAGCCTGAGCCTAAGCCTGGCCTGAGCCTCAGCCTGGCCTGGCCTGAAACTGAGCCTGGCCTGGCCTGGCCTGACCTGACTGAGCTGACCTGACTGAGCCTGGCCTCAGCCTGGCCTGACCTGACCTGGCCTGGCTGAAACCTGGCCTGGCCTGACACAAACCTGACCTGGCCTGAAGCCTAGCCCTGAGCCTGGCCTGAGCCTGGCCTGGCCTGGCCTGACACACAAGCCTGGCCTGGCCTGACCTGGCCCCTCAAGCCTGAGCCTGGCCTGACCTGTACAATACAAACCACAACCTGACACAACCTGAAACCTGACCCTGACCTGAAGCCTGACACAAACCTGACCCTGGCCTAACCTGGCCTAACCTGGCCTGAGCCTGACCTGAGCCTAACCAATGACACAAACCTGAGCCTGACCTGACCCCAACCTGACCTGGCCTGAGCAACCTAACCTAGCCTAACCTAACCACAAACCTGGCCTGAGCCTGGCCTAACCTGACCTAACCCTGACCTAATACAACCTGACCTCAACCTGACTGACACACAAACCTGACCTGACCCTGACCTAGCCTAAACCTGACACAACCTGACACAAACCCTGACACACAAGCCTAAGCCTGACCTGACCTGACCTGAGCCTAACCTGACCTGACCTATTTCTATTACAACCTTCAACCCTGACCTGACCTGACCTGGCCTAACTAGCCTAATGACCTGAGCCACAAGCCTAATACAGCCAGCCTATTGACACAAGCCTGGCCTGACTGACCTGGCCTGGCCTGAGCCTGACCTGACCTGGCCCTGACCTGACCTGACCCTGACCTGGCCTGTGAAGCCTGACACACACACACAAGCCTGTGACCTGACCTGACCTGGCCTAGCCTATTACAGCCTGGCCTGACTGACCTGACACAAGCCTGACCTGACCTGACCTGACCTCAGCCACAACCTGACCTGACCTGACCTGACCTGACCTAATGACCTGAGCCTGGCCTGACACAAGCCTGTGTGACCTGAGCCTGAGCCTGGCCTGACCTGAAGACCTGGGCCTGACCTGAGCCTGAGCCTAAGCCTGACCCTGACCTGACCTGACCTGAAGCCTGACCTGGCCTGGCCTGAGCCTGTGTGACCTGACCTGGCCTGGCCTGACCTGAGCCTGACCTGGCCTGGCCTGGCCTGACACACAAGCCTGACCTGGCCTGGCCTGACCTGGCCTGGCCTGACTAGTGAGCCTGGCCTGGCCTGACCTGAGCCTGGCCTGGCCTGACACAAGCCTGTGGCCTGGCCTGAGCCTGGCCTGAGCCTGGCCTGAGCCTGGCCTGGCCTGACCTGTGGCCTGGCCTGGCCTGAGCCTGACCTGACCTGGCCTGGCCTGAGCTGACCTGACCTGACCAGCCTGACCTGGCCTGGCCTGGCCGGCCTGAGCCTCAGCCTGGCCTGGCCTGGCCTGGCCTGAGCCTGGCCTGGCCTGAGCCTGGCCTGGCCTGAGCCTGGCCCAGGTCCGATGGGCGGCTCGTTGGCGGCGGCTGGGTTGCAGGTGGCTCGGATCATGAGAATGGGGAAGATGGTTAAAGGTGTGGATTTTTGCGTGTTGTACGTCAAGGCGGAAGAGCACGGACAGTTGGTGGTTGTTTTTAGTTTTAAAGAACAGTGGATTTTTGGACTGATAAAGGTGAATAAAACGGTGAAATGGTGGGCTTACCACGTGGTGGAACATGAAGTTCATGCGCTGTGCGATTGGTCAGCCTGCCCTTTTTCGTCGATTTTCATAAGGGGCGTGAGGCGCAACTTTGTGACGCAAATCGTGGATTTTTTTCGCAAAGGAAAAAGGTTGATAGGGAAAGAGAAAAAGTGGGCGTGGTCGTCCACGGATCTGGAGCGGATGCGGATGCTTTTTAGCACTGGTCCTTGCAAACCATCTCCACAGCTTCATCTGGAACTAAACACCTAAATCCGGGCACTAAAAATTGTGGAATTGACGGTGGTTTTAATGCGGGTGAGTGAAAACTTTAACTTTGAACCTTGGGAAAGATTTTCAGTGATCACCTAGTATTTTTAGACTTATTATAAACAATTTGAGTGATTAATAAGCATGAAAAATTTCATTCAAAATCCCATGAATAATAGTTTAAAGATAACGTTACAGTGAACTTAGTACTGTAAAACCACGTGTTTTACGTAAATATAAACTCAATTTTGACTTTTTGTGTGTGATCGGATTTTTAAAATTTATGTCAGTGTGTAGAACTTTGTAAAACGGCTTTGGTTGCTTTTAAAGCCGGATCCTAAGACTCCTTAGAAATGAGAGCTGCGAAAATCAAAAATTAAAATTTTTTGTAACTTAAATTCTTGCCTTCCATGGCTTGGAACAGAACAATTGAACTAGGCAGATGTGTAACCATCATCTCTAAAGCAAACTAGCCCCAGAAACAGCCGCAACACCTCATCAGCTGAACCGCTTCACTTTTTCCCTCGCGCTTCGGCTAGTGCTTCCTTCGGACAAAGTTTCGGAGGACTAGTTGCTAAAATTGCACTCGGCAATTTTTAATAATAGTAATAGAGTAAATATCATATGCTAAGTGATGTAAAAAAACTTAATCTAAAAACATACACAAAACTAATACAGACATTTTTAGTGAAGAGGCACTCCGCCAGGCAAAAATCAATAAAAACCTTTCTAAACAAAACTTTTTTTATCTTTGGACTTTTTAATTTTTTGCCTAAATTATAGTACACTATATGGCGCTTCTCGTGGTACTCAAACGGTGTAAGTTGAGCCACCCTGCCCCTCACCACTTGCGGGTACAAACTGCACGGATCTGCTATTCTTCTGCCTCCTTGTTCTGGCTCATTCCTTGCTGGTTTACGCAGTTCTTGCACAGCGATAATGGCTGACAAAAGTATCACCACGACCTCCTCACTCAGGGTGCCCCTCTGCTAAACCCAGAAATTGCGTCGTCGCTGCAAGGATGGCGCATCTCTCAGAAGAGCTGCCACAGTGAGGGGGCGCAATCTGATGCGGCGCAATCCGAATCTCCACCGGATGAGGAACAGCGCTCGACCTGCAGTGACAGGATGCCTGGCCCGGACTGAGGACCTGGGACCCCGGAACCCAAAACGGACGACGAGTGGTCCGAGTAGATAACGTCAGCGGCAGAGTAAGCATCCTCCACCGACTGGCAAAAGAACCGGGGTCGCCATGGACCTGGCTACACACCGAGCCAATGAACTACTTCTCGCGGGGAAAGGCTCTGGAAAAAGCTGGCAACATGAAGAGGAAAGTAAGACGGAGACTCATGAGATGCCTACAGTCATTATACGAGATAGTGCTATCCCTCTCCGACTCTGAGCAAGGCACAGAGTATCCCTGGAGCAGGAGAAGAGTAGAGACGTGAAAGAGCTAGTGCGCTGTGAGAGAGAGCTCTTTGCAGCGCTCAATGAGATACAAACGGAGCACACTGCCGGAATCAATGAAATCAAGAACACCCTGGACAACACACTCCGCTCTGTTGAGAGCATCGGGGATGGCTGAACTTTGAGCTCGACAGGCCGCAAAACTATCTCCACCATCCACAAAGAGACTCAAGGAGCTAATGTCCAGACCGTCCCCACCACTCCCTGAATTCCAACAGAACCGCTCCATTGCGCGCCGTACTTGAGGACGCAGAAACTCCTGAACCTGGCTGCCAAGACAGAGCGTGTCCGAAAAGAACAACTGCAGACGGTAAGAGTGGAGATGGCGGGTTTTGAACGATACGCTCTTGCATCGGTCGCCACCCTACTCCCGCATACGGCCTCTCTGGAAGAAGACACCAGAAAAACTACGATGGCAGAAGACCTTAAAAGCGCAGATGAAGGAAATCCACGAAGCCATTAAAGCTCAAGACAGCAACACACGCCCTCCTCCGTTGCCTACACTCACAGAGACGACTTACAAAGAGACCTCAGTGAGTCGTTAGCTCCAGTCATACATCACCTTCAGGAAACTAAAGCAGAAATCCGCGAAATAAGAAAGACATCAAATGGCATCACCGGAACTACACCATGGAGCGGCTGGTCTGGGCTTAGAGATGGCTTTAACGGACACTAAAAGTAAGGCTTTTCTAACCTCCTAGCACCCTTCAAATCAGCCATCAAAACTGTAAACGAAATCAGCAGACTCAACGAGAAAAATCCCTGTTTGACAGTAGCCAATAAACGACGACTGAAAACAACACCTCGACTCCACGTCCGACACTACCACGCAGAATTTCAACATCATGGTGGAATCCATAGATCCTCGGCACACCAGCGAGGACGCCAATACCAGAAATAAAAAGCGGAGTGAAATGTCGTCGAAAGAGGGATAGGAATTTCAGCCATTAGAGAGCGCTGAAAAGAGCCAGAAGATCGTAGTAGCCTGCACCTCGAGAGAAAAGAGCGCCAGAGCTTCAGTGATGCTCTAAGATCATGATAGTACTCTTTCGGCAAAACAACTATCGCTCGATCTCCGCTCATAAACTTTGGAGTGGCCAACGGCCTCAACGACCATAAAGCTCGCCGAAGCTATAATCAAACAAAATGGCCAGCTAATGGCGGGGTGATTGAGGTTAACCGCAGCGTCAGGGTGATCAGGAGGACAAAGAGTCGCAACAACTCGCTGACCAACGTTGTCTTGAAACAAACCCGGATATGTAGCAGGCAGCAGTAAATAGGAAAGTCAAGGTAGGATACCAGATCGTGACCGCCATTTGGCAAATCCCCGGTAATACAATGTTACAAATGTCACAGGTTTTGGTCGCCAGCAAAGTATCTGAGGTCAACAAATTGTGGCTATTGCTCCGGGAACCGTGACGCGGTTTGCTGGGAGCCTCCTCATGCACAAACTGCCTAGAAATCGAACGCCTCCGCCGACGCTACACACCTGCTTATAGCAGCAGATGCGAAATCTGGCAAAAGTGGGATGGAATAGCTAGATCAAAGGTCAGTTATTGTTGAACGGCTTACGGGCCCCACTGACATCAATAATGGCGTCAGCTTCCCACCTTCAGGAACCTTTAAGATCCTTCAGGCTTTAACCTGGGGAGGACTTTGCTGCAACCAAGGAGATAATTAACACCGCATCCTTGGAAGGTTACGCCTGCTCCTCCTCCAGGAACCATACGTAGGCACCAAACACCTATCCTGCTCGGCTAGAAGTTTGCTAAGGACTCAGCCGCACCTGGACCAGTCAAGTCTGCGGCTGTTGTCCTGACTACGAATCTCGACTCTGAGCAAATCTAAAACATCGTCGCCTTTAAGTTACAACTCGGAGATACAGACATAGGGTAGTTAATGTCTACCTGGAGGGTAACCATAATATTGATGACGACCTCAGATCCTGGACCTCCTCCTGGATAGCTTAGGAACGCGGGAAGTCTTAATTGCCGGGGATCTTAATGCAAAAAGCTCTTGGTGGGGAAGTCCAAGGGAAGACAACAGGGGCAGAAAAAGTTGCGGACTTCTTGGCGTGCAGGGTCTTAACGTCCTCAACCGGGGATCAACCCCACCTTCTTCACCCTGAGGGACGGAAAGACCTATGCCAGTCATATTGACGTCACAGCGGTGTCTACCAACCTCCTCTCTAACGCCATAAACTGGAGAATCAACCCGGACTTTGGATGCTTATCAGACCACAGACCGATCACCTACGATCTCTATGCTTCCGGGCTCAAGAAACGCTTTGGGCCAAACCCGCCACAGGGTTTTATAACACTGGAAAAAGCAAAAGATTGGAAGAAGTTCCAACAGTCTTTGTCTACCGAGCTTAGCAGGCAGAGAGGGATCGGGGTCAGCGGACTGGAAGGAGACTGTCAAGGAAGCCAAGACCTCGACATAATAGTCGCAAGCCTCCAGGAAAGCGTAACAAAGGCCTGCGACGCATCTATCCCAAGGATAAAAGATAAAGATCCCAGCCAGACCTTCGCACTGGTGAATTGGAACGCGATCTCGACTCTCAAAGAGGAAAACGTAAAGAGGGAGCTCCGAAGGAAGATCAGCGCGCAACAACTGCAGAAGGCCTTTCGTGATAGCCGACTATCTGCGCGCCAAAATATCTACAAACAGAAGATCAGTCGGCTATCACCTGCGGAGAGCTGGAGGCTTCTGCACTGAACAAGATAAAAACCTTGTGGGATCCAGTCTACCGGGTGCTAAAGGTTTGCAGCGAACAGAAGAGGATATGCAGCTCTCGGATCCCTCAACAGGCGGACCGCTCTCGCCGGAGAGACTCTGCGGCCCTCTTGTAGAGCGTTCTTTCCTGTGGACGAACCAGAGACCGACACTGCAGAGCAACGAGAGATCAGGTCTACAATAGGCAGCTTGTCATGGGCCGACGCTCAGACTCCTAGCACGACAGCCCGCTTTACCCAGGACCAAGAATAAACAGCGTCCTACACTTAATGAACCCCAAAGAAGGCCCGGGTATCGATGGCTTCACAGCGGATGTCTGCTACGTACCTTCCAAGCCGAACCCACCATCTTCCGCTGCGCTCTATAACACCTGCTACTCAGGGTTGGGCGACACACCGTGAAACTGGCAGTAATAAAGTCATCCCAAAACCGGAGCCACAAAACGGACTATAGCCTTCCCAAAGCGTACAGACCAATAGGTCTGCTTGCTCGCGGAAAGGTCTTAGAAAAGATGGTCACTTTAAGTAGATGGATGGCCTGGAAATGGCTGCTTGCGCCCTTGGCCCCAGGCAGTACGGATTCCGAGCCACAGCGGGGACGGAGGACGCCCTCTACGACGCCATGACGGTCATAAAGGACGGACAGAATAGAAACTGGTCGTAGTCGTGTCTGGACATAGAGGGTGCCTTCGATAATGCGTAGTGGCCGGCCATTTTATATCAACTATCGATAAGGAACCCAGTCGTAAAACCCTGGGGCTGGTCCGTAGTTATCTCTCGGGCAGAAAGATCGAACTCCATACGCCGGAACCCGGTGATCCGCAACACAAACAAAGGCTGCATTCAGGGCTCCACTACCGGACCTCTTCTCTGGAATGTCCAGCTAGACCCGCTTCTACAGGGCCTTTGAGGACCTGGAGGCCCACACGTTCAGGCGTTCGCTGACGACATCCTAGTGGTGGCAGCGGCTCCGCGACCTATAATTTGGAGCGCAAACTGTCCAAAGCTTTGGACCTAATAATATCTAGGTGGGGAAAAGCTATAAGATGCGCTTTGCCGCCCATAAAGACGCAGGCTATTCTTATTACCAGGAAACTTAGGTTCCAGTTGCCCAAGGTGGTTTTGGAACCGAGATTCCACTTACTGGTAGCCTCAAAGTTCTAGGTCTCTACAGTGGTAGACACAGGCAAACTTTGGCCAACATATCGCAGAAAGGCTGCTCAAAGCCACCCTCCATATTCCAAATCTGTCTCCAGGCGGCAAAAGTGCCAATTGGGGGTCTGAACAGTGATATTTGCGCACCATATATAGGGTGGTGGTCAGAGCCCACTCTGCTGTATCTGCGGCGAACGTCTGGGCGGATTCGGGTAACAAAGAGGGCCGCCAGACTTGATAACATAACAAAGCTTTGCCATTAAGATAGCTAAGGCTCACAGAACAACCTCCCACAGTAGCCTCAACCACCATGGCCAATATCCTGCCTCTGGACCTTCAGGCGGAAGAGCAGGCTAAAGCTATTCTTAATAAAAGGCAAGACCTGCAAGGACTCCCGGGCAGAACCAGCAGGCGCAGGGTACATCGCTTTCCAACTTCCACACCCAGCGCAAAGGAAATTTAACGAGTTCCTGGAATTCGTAAAGCTGAGTGATCCGAAATATCAACCAAGAGGCTACCTAATTTACACCGGCAGGAGCAAAATAGAGGCAGAGTCGGGCTACGGTGTCGGTCTGGGCGATGACCGTGAAAAGACCAGCTCCACCCTGGGCCTCTCCAACTACTGCAGCGTTTCCAGGCTGAGTTGGCTGCCATAAGGAGCACTAAGGCCTAGTGGAGAGACGCCCCAAGAATTACAATCAGTTGTCTTACTCAGCGACTCCAGATCGGCCCTGCAATTGCATCTGCGCGATCCGACATCCCTCCACCCCTTAGCCTGCAAGAAATACCACGCGAAATGATGGCCAGGCTGGCTCATTTAGGCCTTGAAATAAAATTAGCATGGATCAAGGCGCACGCCAGGCTGCCAGGAAACGAACAGGCGGACAATCCTAGCCAAGAAACGGCTCTAACATCCAAAGGAAACCCTCGTACGACCTCTTCCTCTCCTTCATAAAGCATACCATCAGGGAACGCTGGCCATCTGGCAGAACGCTTCAACTCGCCACAAAGTCCAACATTAAGCTGTTCTTCGACGACATCAAGGTCGCGCACAGAGTCTTTAGGAGCATGGACCACACTAATCTAGAACACAAATATTTACGGGTCACGGAGAGTCAAGGACTACCTTTTCAAATTTAAGTTGGCGGATGATCCATTCTGTGCTTGCGACGGTGAGACCACAGATTTCAATCAGCGCATATAATCGTGCCCACGTTTCGCCACACTGCGTCTCGACTGCGAGCACAGGGCCGATTTCTACCATTGCCGAGGACACCATAGTGCAATTAGTGAGTGAAGATACGCGCGAGGGCCTTTATGAAATTCTGCTTGACTGTGATGCGCCGCGTGGCTGGATCAAACGGTTCAATCGTATAGAGCTAAACTTTTAATCCAAAGTGAACTAAAAGAAACCCAAACGGAATTTATCTAATCCTCAACCCAAACCCTGATCAAATTCTGAATTCTCATTATACCATATTATTACATGATTAATTCGTCCAATAATGCCAATCAATTTCATTCAATCGCAAGTAATTAAATCAATCCCGCTTATTATTTATTGTATATTTTTAAACCTAAGTATTGTACCTCATCCATTTACCTTAATGGGGACCTTTCTTATCGGTTTTAGCCTTTCCAAAATGAATAAAAAAATTGTTTACTCAAAATTTCACAATCACCCAGGAACTTGCGAACTCACACCTTTTGTAATCGCAATAATTTGTAATGGTCTCGAGTACTGCTGCTTGATTCCTGCGTGAAACAGGCAGACAAGAAAACTCGCAAACCAAAACCTCCCATGCAATGTTACCCACAGTCTATCTAGTCAAAAAATTAAATTGTATATAGAATTATTATAGAGGTGATTTAAATAAAATGTAATTAAAATAAATATATTGTATTGAAAAATCAGATGCATATAAAAATAAATATGAAGTTATACAAACTATAGCTAAGTCTATTATGTACAAATATTTAACTTATACGGTGAATTTTTACTTGTATAATATTGCTATAAAATTAAAGCTAATTGTAACGCCGTGGGACTGAAATTAAGAGATTTAAATAAAGTTATAAAAAACTGCACTGGAGCCTAACCTGGCCACAAGCCTAGCCTAGCCTAGCCTAACCTGGCCTAACCTAGCCTAGCCTAGCCTAGCCTAGCCACAACCCTGGCCTAGCCTGGCCTAACCTAACCTAGCCTAACCTGGCCTAGCCCATAAACACAAGCCTAGCCACAACCTGGCCTAGCCTAACCTGGCAACCTAGCCTAACCTAGCCTAGCCTGGCCTAACCTAGCCTAACCTAGCCTGGCCTAACCTAACCTAGCCTGGCCTAACCCTGGCCTAACCTAACCTAGCCTAACCTAGCCTGGCAGCCTAACCCTAACTAACCTAACCTAGCCTAACCCTGGCTGCCTAACCTAACCTAAGCAACCTAACCCTGGCCTAACCTAACTAACCTAGCCTAACCCTGGCCTAACCTGGCCTAGCCTGGCCTAGCCTAGCCTAACCTAACCTAACCTAGCCTAGCCTAGCCTAGCCTAGCCTAGCCTAACCCTGGCCTAACCCTGGCCTAGCCTGTAGCCTAGCCTAACCTAACCTAGCCTGAGCCTAGCCTGGCTTTAACCTAACCTAACCTAACTTTCTTCAACCTAACCTAGCCTAACCTAGCCTAGCCTAGCCTAACCTGGCCTAGCCTAGCCTAACCCTACAACCTAACCTAGCCTAACCTAGCCTAACCCAACCTAACCTAACCTAGCCTAGCCTAACCTAACCTAGCCACAATAACCTAACCTAGCCTAACCCTTTGATATCCTCGTGTTGCAGTGTTCCAAAGCATTTACAAGTTTGTTTATTTTAGTTGTGTTTGTGTAGTCCACGCATTTTTTAGTCTTTTCAGGCCGCTTCGAGGCCGATTTCTGAGTATTAATCACTTCTTTAGTTCCATAGTTGCGTAATTCCTAGTTGAGACAAAATTTTTTTATTTCTTCGTTTTCGCCCTGTTTTTGCTTCCGATCGGTCGACTCCGGTCCACAACCGTCGATTCAGGCACAATCTGCAGAAGGAAACGCTTGCGAAATAAGAGAAAAATCCAGCATTTTGTATGAAACCGAGGTGTAATGGTGAAGCCCTGTTTTAAAGGAATTTGCTGATATCCTCGTGTTGCAGTGTTCAAAGCATTTCAAGTTTGTTTATTTTAGTTGTATTTGTGTAGTCACGCATTTTTTAGTCTTTCGAGCCGCTTCGGGGCCGATTTTCTGAAATATTAATCACACTTCTTTAGTTCCATAGTTACGTAATTCTAATTGAACAAAAAATTTTTTATTTCTTCGTTTTCGCCCTGTTTTTGCTTCGATCGGTCGACTCGGTCCACAACCGTCGATTCAGGCACAATCTGCGAGAGGAAACGCACGGAAATAGAAAAAATCAGCTGTGTGAACCGAGGTGTAATGGGTGAAGGCCTGTTTTAAAGGAATTTGCTGATATCCTCGTGTTGCAGTGTTTAAAGCATTCCAAGTTTGTTTATTTTAGTTGTATTTGTGTAGTCCACGCATTTTTTAGTCTTTTCGAGCCGCTTCGAGCCCGATTTCTATTAATCACACTTCTTTAGTTCCATAGTTGCGTAATTCCTGGTGAACAAAAAATTTTTATTTCTTCGTTTTCGCCTGTTTTGCTTCCGATCGGTCGACTCCGGTCCACAACCGTCGATTCAGGCACAATCTGCGAAGGAAACACTTACGGAAATAAGAAAAAATCATATACCCTCAGTTCTCATTGCTGACGTGGATTCTATACACGTCGCAATAAAAGAATTTATTTTATTTACCTAGAGATAGATCTTTATTGTGAATTTAAATTATACGCATCTCTTACAACAAAATAAGCATGTTTGTAGTAATCGCTTTTACCCGTAAAAAAGGCGAACGACAAAATGAAGTCAGAACACAGAATAACCCGGAACAGACTGAGGTGGCCCCTCATCGATCGTAAACCGCGAGACATCGGCGGAGATCGCAAAAACTGCATCACCACCATCAAAGCCCAAATTGCGCCAACCCAGATCAGCAGAGGCAAAGGCCTGCTTAGTAAAGAGCAAAAGACCTTACTGGGAGAGTCCCGCAATCTGAAGGCAGATGTAAAATCTGGGGTTACTCAAGCAATCGAAGGCTCTACCAACTGTACAAAAGAAGCGGGAGGCGCTAAGGATGGACAAGAGCCGGAAGGGAAGGAAGAAGCAGGTCGCATCGGCTGCTTCTGCGGAAGCGACGTCGCAGGTAGAGTTAATGAAGAACCTCATGAAAAACATGAAAGAGCATAATGACATGTTATTGGAATGCAAAAGCATACACTAACTCTATCTGAGGATATCAAGCGGATACCTCTGGCATCGAGGCGAACAGGAACTTTCATACGCAGAAGTCACCAAACTGACAAAGGCTATTGCTGACTTCAAAATGATCTCAGCGTCCGTGCAATACCACAGCCTATTCGTGTTGAGGGCAGAAAAACGGCCGAAACAAGACACAAGAGCGCCCATGCACACGATCATCGTAACATCGGATGTCAAAGACACTAGCGCAGAACTTCTCGTGAAAGTAGGGACGCTGTGGATGCTAAGAATAGCAATCATGCGCGTGGATGAGCTGCGCAAAGCAAGAGATCAAAAAGGTCATTATAGGATGCCATAGCAAAGAGGGCTAATAAAAATTAATTGTTCACAGTCAAGACCAGCAATCTGCAAGTCAAAGAGGCTCAGAACAGGGATCCTCTGATTATAGTGCGGGAAATGTGCTAGCCGTTCACACAAATGAAGAAGTGAAAGCACTTAAAAAACAAAACAGTCACTTGCTGGCAGACATCAAGAAACAGGACGTGAAATTGCAGCGAGGTACAGACGGAAAACGAGGAATCCGCACGCACTACACATCGTGTTGCAAGTCTCCCAGCAGTATGGCAGCGCCTTGCTACGGCAGGTCGAGCACACATAAGATCTGCAACGTGTGCGGGTTGAAGACCAGTCGCCGTTGATACGAGTGCTCACTGTGCCTGGGATACGGACACAGCCAGAAGCCTCTGCAAGGATACTGTTGAAAAATGCAGTTACTGCGGAGGAGCTCACAAGTGGGCAGGAATGCGAGGAGCGACTTGCTGGTAAAAGCACCAACATGTTGCAACTGCACCCGGGCAAAATAACTGTGGCGAACCACAACGCGCATTTAATCAGGAGTGTCCTATCGGGCGTAAGTGGGATGCAATGGCCGCCTTACAGCTTATTGCTAAAGAGGGCGTCTCCTGTGACAAAAGCGCATCCAACGTAACCATCACGGTCAGAGGCCCAAGTATTCAGGCCAACCTCCAACGAAAGGAATTAGCCACAGCAGACTAATGATAGAAGCTGATAACAGGAAAGTGAAAGCTGCACTGCTCCAGAAGGCCTTATGTAGGGCAACTCAAAGTGTATGAAAAGCTACAAAGGGGTGAGGATCTTCAGAGTACGAGCCAGGGAAAGGGTTGTCAAGGCGTATTGTCTATGACGATAACTTGGAGATAAGACAATTCCCCAAACTCACCACAAATAACATCGTGGTGGGTAGGGATCGAACTCGTGCCTGGGAAATCGCTGTGGTTTCATACTACTTTGACCAGAACAACCCATAGAGCCATGCAGACGATTTGAAGAAAATATACAAAAGGAGTTACAGCCAAAATTGTTTTTATTGGAGGTGACGCAAATGTAAGAATACATGGTGGGGCGGCAATGTTTTAGATCAAAGAGGTGAAGAAATGTTTGGGACCATGGAGCAAGAAATGAAGGGTTGTATGTGCTCAATGGGGGAATATCACATTCCCGATACCATCAGAGGCAACAAACGTTTCTCAGCCATTGATGTCACAGCCTGTTCTCATGAGATGCTCAACTTGGTAGAGGACTGGACAGTGGACGAAACTATCACAAGTTCCGACTACAGCACACACTGACCTTTAACATCAGGCTTGGTAATAAAGCAAAGGTATGAGCGCACACAAGAACGACACGAATTTATGGCGCAAAAGGGCTAATTGGATTCAATTTCATGAGAAGCTAGACCAGCGCTGAAGGAGGAAAGTGCCATAAATAAGGAAAATCTGGAAAAGTTAGAAATGCAAGTTTGGATTCTTTGACGGAGGGTATACTCGTATTATCAAAGGTATGTGAGGATACCCTACCGAAGAAATCCAAATCAAAACTTTCCCCAAGTGGATGTCCGGGGAGCTCTACTTGATGAAGAAGAGGTCCTCACACCAAACGACGAATCCGCTGTGCAGCCCCAGTCCGGCGAGCGAAAGTCGTAGAAGAGTACCTGCAAATAAAGAAAATTATGAGAAGAGGAGGTTAAAAAAGCACAAATCGAAAGCTGGAAAGGGTTTCTTGTGGGAAACAGGATAAGAGGGGAGTATGGGAAGAATATAGAGTGATTAGTGGGACCGCCAAACGACAAGAGGATTTGCCACTGGGAAAAGATGGAAGAGCGGCCTAGGGGACTCAAGCAAAGTACTGACCCAGAGGCCTTCTACCCGGATGATGATTTAACGGAAGAAGATACACCCGACCATCGACGGATAAGAGTGGAAGCTGAGCTCGTCAACGTCAGAGAACACGATGAGAGTTGCGACCCTCCGTTCACTATGCAGGAGCTTCCGAACTGCTACAGAGTCGTTTAACCCAAAAGAAGGCCCCGGGTGCTGATGGTTTTGAACTATCTGCGCTGAAAGACCATCCTCTCAGCATCCTATAGACACCTGAACCATCTTCCTGACACAAAAACTCTGGATTTGGCACAGGTTTTCCTCGGGTGAAATTACAAACTTGAACTTTAGGCCCCGGAAAAAAATTTTAAGTGACAACATATACTTTTATAGTGTTAAAAATACAGACAATATAGTTAGTAGTAGCATGCAAAAGATTTCAGGCAAATCAGCCAGAAGTAGTTTTTAAAGAGAAGTAATGAACGTTATGAAAGTGGACTTAGTCGGAAATTACACGTAGTTTACGTAAATATTTTTCCAAAATTGACTTTTTTTATCTGTGGACTATTTTAAAAATTTTAGTTTAAGTATCTGAGGTGTCGGTCTAAAAATGACCCTGACTTCTATTTTGGGGGCATAGTGCTTGAGACTTTTGCTACAAGGAGACTTAGAAAATTCGCAAAATTAACTTTTGAAAAGCGTTATTTCTAGCCACATTTACTTTCTGGGATAAATCCTATAGCACTAGAGGTGCAGATTCTACCGGATCTATATAATTCTGGAGGCCAAACACTTGCCGAAAACTTCCCACGCACACACAATTAGAAAAATTAACTTTCGAAAAAAAGTATCTACAACTTCAACAAATATGGGACTACATACAAAGGGACATAGTGTTCTAACACCGTGAACACATTGCCTATACTAATAATGAATTGAAACAGGTAATAAAACTTTAGAACCAGAACCTAAGGACGAAGAAAAGGCTGCAAAGGTCAAAGTGAAGTGCTTAAGCGGCGATCCGGAGATCACTGTTTTTTCCAAACTAAACAAAGAAAACTTTTTATTTTCTAAATTTCTAAAAATTTTTAAATGCAAAATTATTAAATAAGCAAAGGCTCAAGTCGTGAAACTGAAGCGAGATTACCGTGGACGCTTGCACCCCCACAATAGACAATACAAATTCACCTTGGAAACACCAATTGCGTAACCCAAAGGGAAAAATAAATAAATTAAAAATAAGGTGGTACTTACCCGAAACCACCACACTTACCTCCATCAACACTCGCCAGTCACCGGGCAAATCGGACGCTCCACCTACAATAGACAATACAAAATCACCTTGGAAACGCAATTGCGTAACCCAAAGGAAAAAAAATAAATAAATAAATAAAAATAAAATAAAGTACTTACCTGAAACCACCACACTTACCTCCCATCCTTGCTCGCCGGTCACCGAACCGTCGGACGCTCCCACCCCCACAATAGACATTACGGCTTTACCTCGATACGTTATTTCCCTCGTTTCTGGACCGGGATCTCTTGCCTGCAGCGGTCAAAACCTACATAAATAGAATGGCGAAGACAAAATACAGCAGCACGAGGCTTCTTCTCCTCAAGAGCGCTCCCCACAAAGCCCTAAAAAGCACCATCATCTCTGCAAGACGGAGCTTCCTTAAGGAAAACGGCGACGGTGAGGAGGGGCGCAAACAACGCAGCGCCTTCAGATCTTCACCCCGACGATGAACAACACGAAGCCTGCAGCGACACGGTGCAGACGGGGCTGGGGACCCACGACCTGGAACCTGCAACTGATGACGAGTGGTCGGACGCTGATAGCGTTAGAGAGCGGCAGGGCCAGCATCCTTCCGCCGTCCGGCAAGCGTACCAGAATTCGCAATGGACCTGGCAACCCACCGTGCCAATGAGTTACTCCTAGCAGGGAAGGAAGCGCTAGAAAAAGGCAGGAAATATGAAAGAAGTAAGTCGGAAACTCACGAATGCCTGCAAGCTCTTTATGAGGTGTGCTTGTCCCTGTCCGACTCCGCTCGAACACCGGGTGTCGCTGGAACAGGAAGAAGAGCAGGGCGGCTAAGGAACTGGTGCGCTGCAGGAGAGCACACACGCGCAAGCTCAATGAGATTCAGATGGAGCACACTGCCAAGATCGTAGAAATTAAAGAAATCTAGACAACACGCAGCGATCAGTAGAAAGCGTCAGGAAATGGCTTTAAGCTTTGAGCTGGATGGCCCCATAAAACTATCAGCGCCATCCACCAAAGAACTCCAATCTACTCGCATCTAAGCAAAACCCACACAACTCACAACGACAGCGATTCTCGACATAAGACATCCATAGGCGAAGACACAATAATTATTAATCTCATGGCTAAAACAGAACGCGTAGAGGGAACAACTTCGCGCAGGATGAGAGTGGAGATAGAAGAAAGATGGCGAGAGGCACAAATTAATGCACCGTCACATCCAGTACTTGTTTCTTGCTCTGCTGTAAACGAATTCTGAAAACTGAGCGGCGTGTGAGCTAAAAGAAGAGATAAGCAAAATTTCGTCATTGATCCAGAGCGCAGGATAACAAAACGCAGGCTCCGCAACTTCCCTGTCACCCCAGGGAAGGCTTCAACGGGACCTCAGCGACTCTCTGGCTCCCTGTGGCGAGCACCTGCGCGATACTAAAAAGAAATAAATGAATTAAGGACATTCAAATCCATCCCGAGCTTCATCAAAGGAGCAGCCGGCAGGCCTGGAAATAGCCTTAACGGACACAAAGCAACAACTGTCCGATCTCTAAGCGCCATTAAATCTGCCATAGAGCTGCTGGTGAAATCGGAGGCCAGTAGCGATAATGAGAGGAGAACAAACGGTGGCACACAGTAACTTACAACAGAAGACACAAAAGAAACACATCACACTCTCAGCCGGAAACCGCCTCCCCTAAATATAACATCCTTATTGAGTCAGTGGACCTAGACGCACCAGCGAAGACATTGTCAACAGAATAAAGACTGGCGTAAAATGTCATAGAGAAAGGCATCGGCATATCGGCTATCCGCAAAGCCAGAAATCAGAAGGTAGTGGTTACATGCTCGTCAGGAGATGAACGCCGCACCTTCCGGTAAAGCCTAAGACAGGCCGACTGCACGCTTTCCGTCAAAGATCTCACAAACAGATCACCTCTCATAAAATTGGTGGGAGTCGCTAAAGATCTCAGTGACTTGCAGCTGGCAGACCTTTGTTCTTAAACAAAATGACTTGGCCTCATAAAAGAGAGTACCAAAGGCCGACAGAACCATGAAAGTGGTGAGACGAGAACGAGCCGAAACGGAACACTCACCAACGCCATACTCGAGGTGGACCCAAAATCTGGAAAGCGCTGGTGAACAACAAGATCCGTGCTGGATATCAAGTGATAACAGTACTGGATCAATCACCGATCATCCAGTGCTACAGGTGCGGAAGCCGGCCACCTCGCTCAGGTCTGCCAGGGCCGGATGACGATGCGGCGGCTACTGTGGAAGCGATCATGACACAGAGAGTGTAACAAACGCTCAAGAACCACCAAAGTGTGTCAATTATTATTGAATTCAAAGCGCACTTCGGACATCACACATCCGGCACTAGTGGCGAATGCGATCAATGGAAAAATTAGGACCGACTGGCGAGGACAAGAGTAAATTATTGCTGAGGATGACTTCCAGGAACACCTTAAAGGCAAATTCATCAAGCAAATCTGGGAAGGGGATTCGCCGCCACCAGGAGCTGATAGCAGCAGCAACACAAGAAAAATGTAGCGAATCCTCTTTGCTATAGAGCCTTACATTGGCAACAAAAGGGGCCATTTGACTTGCTCCGCCAAGACCATTCAAAGCCCTTGGGTCAGGACCAGTAAAATCCGCAGTCGTCGTTTTGCACGACTCAGTCAAGTTTACTCGTAATCAGGCAATCATATTCGATAACATAGTCGCAGTAAAATTAATATCAACAGTACTGACATTGGGGTGATCAGCGCATATCTTGAGGGTGAAAGGGACGTTGAGGAGGACATCCGCACGATCAACTATTGTGTTAACGAACTAAACACAAAGAAAACAATAATAGCTGGAGACTTTAACGCCAAGAGTCCATGGTGGGAAACCGCACGATACGAGAGGGATAGCGATGGCAAACTTCACGGCTGGGACTCTCTGTTCTTTGGTGGCACAACACCCACATTCACTTTATCATCAGGGGGAGGCAGGCATACTCTAGTCATGTGGATGTCGCAGTCTCGACGGACTTACTACCAAAGCACAACTGGCGGATGAACCCCGACACTTGCAACCTGTCGGATCACCGGCCAATAAACTTTGAAGCTCTCTGCTCAGAAGTTCCTCAAGCAGACCTAGACCTACAACAAGGTTATATAATGCCACCAAGAGAGCTGACTGGAGCAAATTTGGCGCATCCTGTCAGAAAAACTCAAGCGGAATGGCATAAACGCAAATGCAATAAATAGATCATCGAAGATGAACTCGAGGCTGCAGTGGCACGCACCTGACCGAGGCAATGACGACGTCTGCAGGAAGCCATCCGGTAAAGAAAATATCCCAAAAAAACCACACTGGGTGAGTCGGGAACTCGCCAAACTAAGACAAGAGTGGTTAGACTAAGAAGGAAAATCGGAGGAGCAAATCCACGTAGGAAACCCCGTGATTTCGGAATATCTCGAAGCAAAGGCGGCATATAAACACGGAATCAAACTGCGATAACCGACAGCTGGAAGAGTTTTGCACAAGCCAGGAGTGAGAAAACATGTGGGCGCGTATATACCGTGTACTCAAGGTCTGCGGGGTACGGAGAGGATGAACTGGCTTAAAGGAACCTAACCGGCAAAATGCTGTCCCCTATATGAGGACTCCGCGGCTCTACTTGCAAAACGTTTTCCACTAGACCAGAAGGAAACATTGACGCCGAACACGCAGCTATTAGGGCGCGGTGGAGGAACGCTTCGGGCCTTCCTCAGCATACCGGCACTAGCACGAACTACTTCACAGCAGGAAGTCCGGAATGTGTTCACAAATATGAGCCCAAAAGGCCCCGGGTGAGGACGGTTTTACATCCGACATTTGCCTGCAAACACTCAACTTGAGAGACAGACACACTGCTGGCCGTCTGCCAGCACTGCCCTGAGGATCAGGCGCTTTAGAACGCTGGAAGCGATTGTGAAAGTCATGTACCCAAACCGGGAAGGACGATTACACCGCCGCCAAATCTTTCAAGACAATTGGACTGCTTCCAGTCTTAAGGAAAGGCCCTGGAAAAACTATTTACGAATAGGATATGGTGGTCACTTGAGAGCTGCGCTCTCGGCCCAAGGCAGTACGGTTTTCAGGCCGCAGCGAAGTACGGAGGACGCACTCTACGATGCCATGACCGCGATCAAGGTCTGAGCCGCAAATTGATCGTGGTTGTGTCTTTGGACATCGGGGTGCGTTCGACAACGCCTGGTGGCCCGGCTTATTTTAGACCAACTAGCAATGAAAGAACGTGATTCTACAACCCGCGCAGGCTGGTGCGCAGCTATCTCTCCCAGTAGAACTGTGGGCGCTGCGCTATGCAGGGCACCGATTCCTTCAACCAGCAATAAAGGATGCATCCAGAAGGGCTCAACATGCGGACGGCCTATATTATGGAACGCAATTGGATCTACTGCGGGCATCTGACGGCCTCGGCACATGTGCGAGCTTTCGCTGATGATATTCTGAGTCATCGCCGCGGCAACCTGCACGGAGGCTAGACGCGCCCTCACCGAGGAGCTTTCGATGTCATCTCACGATGGGGCAAGGCCCACAAGATGCGCTTGCTGCCCGCAGAGCCACAAGCGATTCTCGTTACCAGCGCCTTAAATATCAACAGCAAGGGTGGTATTTGGGAACCGTGATTCCTCTTGCTGGTAGCCTCGAGTCCTTGAGACTTTCGCAGATTCTAACCTAAACTTTCGAGAACACATCATTGATAGGCATCGTAAGGCGGTTATTATCTTTAAATCAGTCCGCTAGAGCAGCAGAAAGCGCAAATTGGGGCCTAAACAGCGGCATCCTCCGCACTATCTATAAAACTGTCGTAGAGCCAACACTGCTTTTATGCTGCAAACGTCTGGGCAGAGGCCAGAGACAGAACAGAACCGTCGACGTCGGACGAAATAACCAGAAGCTTTTTCAATTAGGGCCAGCAAAAGCTCATCGGACCACCTCCACAATAGCATCGGCGGTTCTGGCTGATGTCGCACTCTCTGGACTTAAGAGCAGCGGAGCAACTAAAGATCTATGAGATCAAGAGGGTAGATCGCTCCCGGGGCTCCCAGGTAGGAAACTGGAACGCAGGATAAATCCCGCACAACTTCCTCACCCGGCAGATCAGATCACACGCAGCTTTATAGAAATAAAATCCATGGCAAGAACCTTAACAAACTAGACAAAGGGCCAAACCCTCGTCTACACAGACGGCAGTAAATTGGACGGCGGGTTGGAGCTGCAATTTCAGTCTGGAACGAGTAGAAATATACAAGACTACCATAAAACTTGAAAACGCTGTTGTAGTGTCTACCAAGCTGAACTGACAGCAATCAAAAAGCAGTAGAATATATAAAAGGAAGCCAAAACATTACCCTCACGCTACCCTACTGTCAGACTCTCGATCGGTGACCCCTCCAGACCGTGTGCCATCCGAGGACTCTTTACATCCCTCGCTGCTGAAGCGCAAACTCTTACATGAAGCCGAAATTAATAACCACACTATCCAGCTAGCGTGGATAAAGAAGCGCACTCGGACTTTCCGGGCAACGAACGCTGACGAGCTAGCAAAGAAGCCGCAACGAGCTCCAAGAAACGCAGAGTACGACAGATTCCCGCTTTATCTTTGCAAAGAAATGTTAGAAACGATACAATCACTACCTGGCAAGGCGATATGAAGAATACTCCACCACAAGCGCAATAAAACTGCTTCTTCAAGACATAAAAGAATTGGCCCACAAGATCCCTAGGAAGCGTCGATCACACCAATGTCAGTTCACAGTTCTTAACGGGTCACGGGGATCAAAGCCTATTTATAGGTTTGGCAGCCCCAGATCCACTTTATTGCCTGCAATGACAGCCACAAGAGCAAGCAGAGCCGTGGAGCACATACTTGGTTAGTGCCCAAGGTTCGCTCGATATCGAATATGACTGCGAACATAAATAAGAGCAACCATCACAAAGACAGTATTACTGAATTGTGCAGAACGACGACTGTAGGACCCATTCCTTAAATACTGCCATAAAATCATGTGCTTGGCAGCCAAGGCAAACGGGTCCACTGTAGTTTGATCAAAGCGCCATAGAAACAAAACTGCTATCGGATCCATGGTGGATAGGCACTTGCTAGTGGACAGTTTCCTGGTCGCAAAACCCTAATAAATTACCTTGCTAAACTCCAACTAATTCCAATTATATATTATTAATAATCAATTCAACTTCGCAATATATGTTGTCGTCAGAAGAATTAAATAATTCATCATTCTACTACTCTATTATTATTATTGTTAATTTTGATTGTTACTGACTTTTGATCATTGACATCTAATTCTAATTGTAATTTTATTCAATTAAATAGTGAATCGGAAATCATCAGAATGTTAAATAATTTGTTAATCAATTTCTTTTATTATTATTAATTTTGATTATCACATCCTTTCACTTACATCTAACTTTAATTACAATGTTATTTTAATTAAATAGTAAAATCCAACTAAAATAAATTATTAAATACTTTCAATTTGAACGCAAATGTATAAAATTGTAATGTAAAGACTATTATAAAACAAATATGCATTGAATTGTAAAGCATATAAATTGTAATGGCTGGTACTGATGCCAGTTTCACTGCGCGGAACAGGTAGACATGAAAACCCGGATGCCAACTATAAATATTATAATTCTTTGTTAATATCACAACGTCGGCGAGGACCAATTTATCTTTTATATATATATATATAAAAAATAAAAAAAAAAAAAAAAATTAAGAATAAATATAAGCCATGAAAACTAATTTTCCCAAGTGTTAATCCTAGAATTAAAAGATGCTGCATAAGCAATAGCAGCAGAGCCGGCGAGAGACCCCCAAAGTGGGGTCAAAAAAAAAAACCTAACCTAACCTAACCTAGCCTAACCTAACCTAACCTAACCTAACCTAACCCGACGACGTCATTGCTCGTATTGTAGCGGGGGAAACGTCGGGCATTAACACCAGTGCTAAGGAGGCACTTGATTATGTTCAGGCGTGGGATTATCCAAAAACAAACTCAAGTTTGCACCACATAAAACAAAAGCAATGGTCAACAAACAGGTTAAAATATGACATCCACGCCTGGGCATGGGAGGGATGCCAATCGACATGGACCGAGAAATCAAACTGCTGGGCTTAAACATTGACGGTAAAATAACCTTCAACAAACACATAACTCTCACATGCAGAAAAGCACTCGACATATACAAACATTTAACCAGAGCGGCAAAAATAACGTAGAGGGCTGGCTGAAATAGTAAAAATAATATACACGGCAGCAGTGGAACCGATCATTACGTATGCGGCTGGAGCCTGGGGAAATCTGCAGCAAAGTTAGTTTCTAGAAAACAGCTCAATGCCGTGCAAAGAGGCTTCGCCCAGAAAACATGTCGAGCATACAGAACGGTTTCGCTTAACTCCGCACTCGCACTGTCAGGAATACTGCCTCTCGACCTTCGTATCAAAGAGGCTGCCACAATCTTTGAGATAAGAAAAGGAAAAAAGGAGCATGCATACGGAGATAGGGAGGTCGAGAAGGAAGTACTATACACCAAATCTACACACCCTGCATGTAAGCAACATCTAGAGTACAAACACCTCGAGAGCCAGGAGCAGATCAACACCTGGCGAACTCGGAATATAAAATATACACGGACGGCAGCGGGCTTGAGGGCAAGGTCGGGGCCGCGTTTTCCTTATGGAAAAACGGCCTCGAAACCAAGTCCAAAAGTTTAAGCTGTCGTCCCCGTAGTATACCAAGCCGAGCTTCTGGCTCTCCAAAATGCAACGGTGGAAGCCCTGGAAAGAGCTGGATATTCATTTGGAATATTCAGTGATTCACAGAGCCGCCAGGCCACTTTATGCAACAGTGAGACAAGGCACCCTTTAGCAATTCAGGCACAAAACAACATAAGCCTGGCAATACTAAAGGGAAAAACCGTCTCCCTGTACTGGGTGAAGGCCCATGTGGGGATAGCGGGAAATGAGAGAGCGGATGAGCTTCATGAACACGCAGCAAGGCCATACACAAAGACAAAACCTGTCTACGACCAGTGCGGTTTCATTCATGAAGAGACAAATCCGAGGACACTCTTCATGAATGGAACCGGAGGTACACGGAGGAAGCCACGGCATCTGGCACGAAGATATTTTTGCCCAACATCTATATAGCCCAGGAATTCATAAAATCGGTAACTACAAACATGCACCTCACGCAACTACTCACTGGGCACGGCGGGTTCTCGGAGTACCTGAATCGATTCGGGTGCAAAGAAAGGGCCAAATCTCGATATCATTACGACAGATGTTCCGGAAGCAGTTATCCACGTAATAACAGAGTGCCCAGTGCATTGTAGGGATCGACAGGATATAGAATTAAAACCGGAATTAAAATAGAAGCCACAAAATTAAGTCAACTAATTTGTCAAAAGGAAACTAAACATGATTTTATAGAATACTGTATTAAAATAATAAGAAAAGTAAATCTAAGAAATAAATAAATCGTATATAATAGTATATTTTGAAAAATGAAATGAAATGAAAGAAATTGAATGTAAAAGAACAAGTGTAAATGTAAAATATATAAAAGAAAGAGAACAAAGAACTGAAATAGAATAACAAAAGAAGTTAAATGTAAACCTATAATATTGGGAATTGTAAATAACAAAAATGAAAACAAACAAAAAGCCTGAAAAATATCCTGACAATGACTCGTCAGGGGAACGCGCAGTATTCAAAAAACCTAACCTAACCTAACCTAACCTAACCTAACTAACCTAACCTAACCTAACCTAACTAACCTAACCTAACCTTTTTTTACATGGGGAAATGTAAGTTTCCATGCATACCCATCTCTGGTAAGGCAGGGTTATGTCGGACTCGCACCGACTAAAACCCCATGGTGTTCCACCTTCGTCGCGTATGGCGGGGCCACGGGAACGCTTTCGCACACCTCCGCGACCCCGCCTGCGCTGGCCGGCAAGCCGGCCCCTCCTTCGCGGGGAGGACATCCCCCTCTCCACCCCTCTCCTGCAAGGCGCGCCGGAACACGGACGCGCCTTCCATCTCGGCCTCCTCTGTAGGTGGGAAACGGGCTCCCCCGAGTCCGCCCCAGAGCCATGGGGAACCAGGAAAGCGCCTTAACCCAATAGAAGCGGATCTGGTCTGCGGCTCCACCGCCGACCGATGTTCGGCCGCGGAGGACAGGAGAGCAGCAACGAAACACCGACACTCCTCTTCCCCGCGGCCCCACCACAGCCGCATCATGCGGTGCGACCCCGCTTGAGTCGCGGAGGATAGGAGAGCGGTAACGAAACACCGACACTCCTCTCCCTCCCGCGACTCCGCCTCGGCTACTGAGGGCGGGAAAGACAGCCTCAACTCCGCCACATCCGCCCCAGTAGTCCACCGACGCATCCGGGTTGGCTCATAGCAACGAGCCCGCGGGCAGCCACCTCGAGCCGGCCTCAGAGTGCCTTAGGCCGGCCATTTGGGTTCCTCTTAGCTTCACCGTGGGTGACCAAGCCACGGTTACTAAGCCCCCCCGCTACGACAAAGCGAGAACCCTTCGGGGGGGAACCTAACCTAACCTAACCTAACCTAACCTAACCTAACCTAACCTAACCTAACCTAACCTAACCTAACCTAACCTAACCTAACCTAACCTAACCTAACCTAACCTAACCTAACCTAACCTAACCTAACCTAACCTAACCTAACCTAACCTAACCTAGCCTAGCCTGGCCTAACCTAACCTAACCTAACCTAACCTAACCTAACCTAACCTAACCTAACCAAGAGGAGAAGAAATGTTGGTACCATAGATGAAATGGGGTTGCATGTAGTCAATGAAGGGGATATCCCCACATTTGATACCATCAGAGGCAACAAACGTTTCTCCAGCTATATCGATGTGTCACAGCCTGTTCTCATGCGTGCTAAACTTGGTAGAGGACTGGACGATGGACGAAACTATCACAAGTTCGACCACAACACATGACCTTTAACATCAGGCTTATTAAAGCAAAGGTATGAGCACAAAGAACGACACGAATTTGTAACAAAGGACTAATTGGATTCAATTTCACGAGGAAGCTATACCAACTGGAAAGGAGAAAGTGACATAAATAAGGAAAATTTGGAAAAAGTAAAAAATGCAAAGGATTTGGATTCTTTGACGGAGGGTATACTCGTATTATCAAAAGGTGTGAGGATACCCTACCGAAAGAAATCCAAATCAAAACTTTCTTACCGTGGATGTCAGGGAGCTCTGCTTGATGAAGAGGTCCTGCAAGAAACGTCGAATCCGCTGTGCAGCACCGGTCCGAGCGAAAGTCGTCGATGAGTACCTGCAAATTAAAGAAAATTATGAGAGGTTAAAAACGCGCAAATCGAAAGCTGGAAAGGGTTCTGTGGCAAACAGGATAAGGAGGGTATGGGAAGGTATATATAGAGTGATGAGTAGGACCGCCAAACGACATGAGGTTGCCCCTGGAAAAGGATGGGAGTACTCTTGACCTACGAGATCAGCAAGAGTATGACAGAAGCTTTCTACCGGACGATTTAGCGGAAGAGGATACACTCGACCATCAACTGACAAGAGAGCAGGCTGAGCTTGTCAACGGTTGGTCTCACGACGAGCAGAAGGACCCACCGTTCACTATGGAGGAGCTCGAATTGCGACCGAATCATTTAACCCCAAGAAGGCCCGGGTGCTGATGGCTTTACCGCCGACATCTGCAGTCATGCCATATCATGATCGGAATTTTTCTATCACTGGTCAACAAATGCCTAGAAATGGAGCACTTCCCGACCCTTTGGAAAGAGGCGACGGTAGTAGCACCGTAAGCCTGGGAAGGAGAACTACACTAACCCCAAAGCATACAGGCCAATAGGATTGTTGCCAGTGATAGGAAAGATACTGGAGAAGCTGATTGTGAGTAGGCTGAAGTGGCACATTCTACCAACGATGAGTTCCCGTCAATACAGTTCATGCCCCAGAAAGAGCACTGAGGACTCCCTCTATGTTCTAGTTAACTATATACGCCAAAAAATAGAAGCGAAGAAGATGGTCGCAATGGTATCTCTGGACATAGAGGGCCTTTGACAACGCATGGTGGCCTGCGATTAGAGTCCGCTTGGCACAGGAAAAGTGCCAATTAATATCCGGAGAATTCTTGACAGCTACTTACGTAACAGAAAGGTCACCGTCAGATATGGAGGGTTGAGCAGCACAAAGGATGCCACAAGGCTGTGCGAGGATCGATTGGCGGCCCCATTTTGTGGAACCTGCTCCTTGACCCCCTATTAAAAGGACTCGAACGTCGAGGCGACTATTGCCAAGCGTTTGCTGACGACGTTGTTCTCGTTTTCGTTGGAAACTCTGCTCTGGAAATAGAAAATCAAGCCAATGCCGCCCTTGCCTATGTTCGGGATTGGGGCATCAAAAATAAGCTCATTTTTGGTCCATCAAAGACTAAAGCAATGTTAGTCACCCGAAAGCTGAAGTATGATGTTCCAAGACTGAGGATGGGTGGGGTCGACATTGGCATGTCTGATGACGTAAAGATCCTGGGACTTCACATCGATAGCAAACTCACCTTCAATAAACGTAATTGGTGGAGGTGGTGAAAGCTATCAACATATATAAGCAGCTGTCTAGAGCGGCAAAATTGCTTCTGAGGCCTACACCCGGAAGTCATCCGTATTATATACACCGCGACTGTGGAGCCAGTGTTTAAATACGCCTCAGTGTATGGGCACCGGCGACAAGAAATAGAGGGGGTACAAAAGCGAGCTCAACAATAATGTCCAGAGGGTTTTGCACAAAACTCACGGCGTCATACAAAACTGTTTCCCTAAATGCCGCCTTGGTACTGTCTGGGTTGCTCCCACTTGATCTCAAATTAGGGAGGCAGCGTCACTCTATGAGGTCAGAAGGGGTACACTGGGCAGGCCTTGGAGATAGAAGTGGAACAAGTTGTTGCATACGACAACCTCCTCATCCAGCGGAACATATGAGTCTGGGGTTCACAAGTTTGATGAACCAAGAGCAAGCTGATTATAAAATACTCAAACGATTCAGTATATACGGATGGCAGTAAAATTGATGGCAAGGTCGGGGCAGCGCTGTCCTTATGGAATAGCGAAGCAGAGATCAAAACCGTCAAATTGAAATTGTCACCGTACTGCGATATCAAGCGGAACTTCTGGCCATATGCACAGCCACACGGACGATATTAGAACGTCAAGAAATGAGTTTTGGCATATACAGCGACTCGAGATCAGCCTTGGAGACGGTCATCAACAACGCCTCAACGCACCAACTTGCCGTTCAATCTCGTGCAAATATCAAAGCTGCCAAACTCCAGAACAAACATATATCCTTGTTCTGGATCAAAGCTTGTGTGGAATTGAAGGCAATGAAAGAGCTGACAAACTGGCTAAAGAGGCAGCACTAAAGATCAAAACAAAGCCCAACTATGACCTCTTCCCGGTTTCATTCGCCAAGCAACAAATCCGTGAGAAGTCGCTTGAGAATGGAACCGAAGATACGGATAAACCAAACAGCCTCAACAACAAAGATCTTCCTTCCGCACGCAGCAAATGCATATAGGATTGTGAGAGATCGAACCCACTGGTGTACTGACACAGGTGTTGACAGGGCACGGCGGGTTCTCGAAATTACCTCATAGATTCAAATGCAAGGAGAGCCCTGCGTGCGCCTGTGGCGACGATAAGGTGGAAAGTGTGATCCACCTTATCACAGAATGTCCATCATACAGTAGAGAGAATGGATATGGAGGTAGAATTAGAAATAAAAATAAGCAAAAATAATATACACGAAATTATTAGAAATAAAAGGGAATCTAGGGATAAGTTTATTAGTTTTTGTAAATATATAGCCAACAAAGTAATAAGAATAAATAATAGGTAGTAAACAATAAGGAGACAAATTATATTATAATTTACACTAATTATATTATGATTTATACACTGTATATGAGTACTATGTTAAGTTATACATACATATACATATATATAATAATAAAAATAATAAAAAAAAAAAAAAAAATAAAAAAAAAAAAAAAATAGAAGAACAGAAAATATAAGTTTATATTAAAACTTTAGCGATAGCGAAAATTAGATATAGATGTACAATAAGTACATAGGTATTAAGGAAAGATAGAAATTGTAATTTATAAAGCGCAATAAAAAGAAGAAATGTTTATTTTAAAAGTTGATATGTAAATATTAAGTTTGACATATATATAATGATAAAAAGCACAAAAAAAGTCCCTGACGATACATGTCAGGGGAATATACATCACGAGACCCCAAGTAGGGTCACAATATACAAAAACCTAACCTAACCTGGCCTAACCTAACCTAACCTAGCCTAACCTAGCCACAACCTAACCTAGCCTAGCCTAACCTAACCTAACCTAACCTAGCCTAACCTAACTAACCTAACCTAGCCACAACCTAACCTAGCCTAACCTAGCCTGGCCTAACCTAACCTAACCTAACCTAACCTAACCTAACCTGGCCTAACCTAACCTAAACTAACCTAACCTAGCCTAACCTAACCTAACCTAACCTAACCTAACCTAACACAACCTAACCTAACCCACAACCTAGCCACAACCTGGCCACAACCTAGCCACAACCTGGCCTGGCCTAGCCTAACCTAACCTGGCCTAACCTAACCTAACCTAGCCTAGCCTGGCCTGGCCTAGCCTAACCTGGCCTAACCTGGCCTAGCCTAACCTGGCCTAGCCTGGCCTGGCCTGGCCTAGCCTGGCCTAGCCTGGCCTGGCCTAGCCTGGCCTAGCCCTGGCCACAACCTGGCCTGGCCTAGCCTAGCCTAGCCTGGCCTGGCCTAGCCTGGCCTGGCCTAGCCTAGCCCTGGCTGTGTAGGTCCAGTCTCGGTGCAGATATCAAGGCCTTGGACTCGGAACAGACATATATCCTTGTTCTGGATTAAAACTACTATTGAATTGAAGGCAATGAAAGAGCTGACAAACTGGCTAAAGAGGGCAGCACTAAAGATCAAAACAAAGCCCAACTATGACCTCTTCCCGGTTTCATTCGTCAAGCAACAAATCCGTGAGGTAGCTTGAGAGGAATGGAACCGAAAATCTAAGACAAGCCAGCAGCCTCAACAACAAAGATCTTCCTTCCACCCAGGCAACAAACATATATAGGATTGTGAGAGAGATTGAACCCACCGGTGTACTGACACAGGTGTTGACAGGGCACGGCGGGTTTTCCAGTGACTGCATAGAATTCAAATGCAAGGAGAGCCCTGCGTGCGCCTGTGGCGACGATAAGGTGGAAAGTGTGATCCACCTTATCACAGAATGTCCCATGTACAGCAGAGAGAATGGATATGGAGATAGAATTAGAAATAAAAAAATAAGCAAAAATAATATACACGAAATTATTATAAATAGGAATCTAGGGATAAGTTTATTAGCTTTTGTAAATATATAGCCAACAAAGTAATAAATAAGAATAAATAAATAATAATGGTTAAGTTATACATACATATACATATATATAATAATAATAAAAAGAAAAAAAAAATAAAAAAAAATAAATAAATAAATAGAAGAATAGAAAATATATGTTTATATTTTAACTATAGCGATAGATATAGCGACGAGGAAAGATAGAAATTGTAATTATAAAGCGCAATAAAGAAGAAATATTTATTTTAAAAGTTGATATGTAAATATTAAGTTTGACATATATAAAATGATAAAAAGCACAAAAAGTCCTGTTGATACATGTCAGGGGAATATACATCCACGAGACCCCAGAAATGGGGTCACTATATAAAACCTAGCCTAACCTAACCTAACCTAGCCTAACCTAACCTAACCTAACCTAACCTAACCTAACCTAACCTAACCTAGCCTAACCTGGCCTAACCTGGCCTAACCTAGCCTGGCCTAACCTGGCCACAACCTAGCCTAACCTAGCCTAACCTAGCCTAATACAACCTAGCCTAACCTAACCTAGCCTAGCCTAGCCTAACCTAACCCTGAAGCCTAACCTAACCTAACCTAGCCTAACCTGGCCACAACCTAGCCTAACCTAACCTAACCTAGCCTAACCTAGCCTAACCTAACCTGGCCTAACCTAACCTGAACCTAACCTAAGCCTAACCTAACCTGGCCTAACCTAGCCTAACCTAGCCTAACACAACCCTCGGGGCGGTAACCATGAACCACCACATCCCTCGCCGAGACACTCAAGATGTGTCCTTCCGAAACACGACTCCAAGAGCAGGGAGGTCTCCTGTTTTGGATAAAACACATTCGGGGATGAGGAGGGAACGAGGAGGGTTGACCAGCTGGCAAAAGAGGCCGCTTTGGGGTCGAAGAAGAAACCCGACTACGACCTGTGTCCCGTGCAAATCCGTCAGAAGCGGAAGCTCCGAGGGGCGATCGACGAATGGGAGGAGAGGTATGTCGGGAAAAATGCGCGAGTGGCACGAAGCTCTTTCTGAGCGCTGCTGCGTACAATATAGTGAGGAACATGGACATAACGCATCACACACGACGCAATTCATCACTGGGCACGGTGGGTTTCCTGTTTGAAGAAATTCAAGTGCGCGGAGAACTCATCGTGTGTATGTAGTGAAGGTAAGAGAAAGAGACGGTCTCATCTGTGTGTGAGTGCCCAATTTTCATGAACGATAGGTATAATATTGAGCAAAAGAATTGGGCTGGCATTGGTGGAGGAGAACCTTAGCCTGATAATGGCCAGCAAAGGAAGAAATAAATTTATTGAGTTTAGTAATATAATTACAAAATTCATAAATTTAAAAAACGAGGAAAGCTGGCCAATAAATAAGCGTTGTGTCGTTTGATGCGTTCTGTCCACCCAACATGAATAAAATTGTCATTTTTTTTTTAAATCTCCATTTTTAACTCCGAATACTCATTTATTAAAGAAGAGGCTAAATTATTAAATATTAAAAAGGGCCTTGACGATGTCGGGGGTAAATAAAATTATAAAAAGGCTAACCTAACCTAACCTAACCTAACCTAACCTATTACAACCTAACCTAACCTAACCTAACCTAACCTAACCTAACCTAACTAACCTAACCTAACCTAACCTAGCTTCAACCTAACCTAACTAACCTAACCTAACCTAACCTAACCTAGCCTAACCTAACTTCAACCTAACCTAACCTAACCTAACCTAACCTAAGCAGTCCTGCGCCGACGTCCGACCCGCGCGCATCGTTCCGGAGACGCTCCGCGATCCAAAATCTGGCAAAATAATAAAAGTGTTTAAAACATATCGTGTCATACATCAAAGATGCGGAAAACGTGTAGAACAGTGTGGTCAAGTTAGTTTTGTGAATGAGTGAATCCGAAGAAAATCTGGATGAAAAACGCAAAAGGTACACTACTTACCACGTGGCGAAAACACATATCCCGTAACGCCTCCTGATTAAGCGCCTGCACCCCCATATTTTTGGTTCTTCCTGTAGGGGCCGTTGAGGCGCTCCTTCGTGGCAAATACCAGATTTTTCCTGCTAAAGGGAAAAAGCTACAGAAGAAAAAAGGAAATAAAGGGGCGTGGTCGATCACGCATCCGGAGCAGTGCGGATGCTTTTGAACATCTGCGCTGAAAGACCATCCTCTCAGCATCCTATAGACACCTGAACCATCTTCCTGACACAAAAACTCTGGATTTGGCACAGGTTTTCCTCGGGTGAGTGCAAACTTGAACTTTAGGCCCCGGAAAAAAATTTTAAGTGACAACATATACTTTTATAGTGTTAAAAATACAGACAATATAGTTAGTAAGTAGCATGCAAAATTTCAGGCAAATCGGCCAAGTAGTTTTTAAGTAATGAACGTTATAGTGGACTTAGTCGGAAATTACACGTGATTTACGTAAATATTTTCAAAATTGACTTTTTATCTGTGGACTATTTTAAAAAATTTTAGTTTAAGTATCTGGTGTCGGTCTAAAAAATGACCCTGAGCTTCTATTTTGAGGCATAGTGCTTGAGACTTTTGCTACAAAGGACTTAGAAAATTCGCAAAAATTAACTTTTTGAAAAGCGTTATTTCTAGCCACATTTACTTTCTGGGATAAATCCTATAGCACTAGAGGGTGCAGATTCTACGGATCTATAATTCTGGAGGCCAAACACTTGCCGAAAACTTCCCACGCACACACAATTAGAAAAATTAACTTTCGAAAAAAAGTATCTACAACTTCCAACTTAAATAGCAAGGACTACATACAAAGGGACATAGTGTTCTAACACCGTGAACACATTGCCTATACTGTGTAGTTAGCTCGTGTAAAACTTTAGAACCCAGAACCTAAGGACTGAAAAGCTGCAAAGGTCAAAGTGAAGTGCTTAAACGCGTCCGGAGATCACTGTTTTCAAACTAAACAAAGAAAACTTTTTTATTTTCTAAATTTCTAAAAATTTTTAAATGCAAAATTATTAAATAAGCAAAGGCTCAAGTCGTGAAACTGAAGCGGTGCAAATCGGACGCTCGCACCCCCCACAATAGACAATACAAATTCACCTTGGAAACGCAATTGCGTAACCCAAAGGGAAAAAAAATAAAATAAAAAAAAATAAAGTACTTACCTGAAACCACCACACTTACCTCCATCGCTTACTCGCCAGTCACCGGGCAAATCGGACGCTCCCACCCCCTACAATAGACAATACAAAATCACCTTGGAAACGCAATTGCGTAACCCAAAGGGAAAAAAAAAATAAATAAATAAAAATAAAATAAAGTACTTACCTGAAACCACCACACTTACCTCCCATCGCTTACTCGCCGGTCACCGGGCAAATCGGACGCTCCCCACCCCCCACAATAGACATTACAAACTTACCTCAGACACGTTATTTCCCTCGTTTCTGGACCGGGATCTCTTGCCTGCAGCGGTCAAAAAACCTACATAAATAAGAATGGCAGACAAAAATACAGCAGCACGAGCTTCTTCTCTCAAAGGCGCTCCCCCCACAAAGCCTAAAAAAGCACCATCATCTCTGAGACGGGCTTCCTTAAGGAAAACGGCGACGGTGAGGAGGGGCGCAAACCAGCGCAGCGCCTTCGGAATATTCACCCCGACGATGAACAACACGAAGCCTGCAGCGACACGATGCAGACCCGGGGCTGGGGACCCACGACCCTGGAACGCAAAACTGATGACGAGTGGTCGGACGCTGATAGCGTTGAGGCAGCAGGGCCAGCATCCTTCCGCCGTCCGGCAAGCGTACAGGAGTCGCAATGGACCTGGCAACCCACCGTGCCAATGAGTTACTCCTGGCAGGGAAGGAAGCGCTAGAAAAAGCGGGAAATATGAAAGAAGTAAGTCGGAAACTCACGAATGCCTGCAAGCTCTTTATGAGGTGTGCTTGTCCCTGTCCGACTCCGCTCCAGACACCGGGTGTCGCTGGAACAGGAAGAAGAGCAGGGCGGCTAAGGAACTGGTGCGCTGCAGGAGAGCACACACGCGCAAGCTCAATGAGATTCAGATGGAGCACACTGCCAAGATCGTAGAAATTAAAGAAATCCTAGACAACACGCAGCGATCCGTAGAAAGCGTCAGGAAATGGCTAAGCTTTGAGCTGGATAGCCCCATAAAAACTATCAGCGCTATCCACAAAGAACTCAATCTACTCGCATCTAAACAAAACCCCACCACAACTCACAACAACAGCGATTCTCGACATAAGACATCCATAGGCGAAGACACAATAATTATTAATCTCATGGCTAAAACAGAACGCGTAGAGGAACAACTTCGCGGGATGAGAGTGGAGATAGAAAGATGGCGAGAGGCACAAATTAATGCACCGTCACATCCAGTACTTGTTTCTTGCTCTGCTGTAAACAATTCTGAGAAAACTGAGGCGGCATTAGCCGAGCTAAAAGAAGAGATAAGCAAAATTTCGTCATTGATCAGGCGCAGGATAACAAAACGCAGGCTCCGCAACTTCCCTGTCACCCCAGGGAAGGCTTCAACGGGACCTCAGCGACTCTCTAGCTCCTGTGCTTGAGCACCTGCGCGATACTAAAAAGAAATAAATGAATTAAGGACATTCAAATCACATCCCCGAGCTTCATCAAGGAGCAGCCGGCAGGCCTGGAAATAGCCTTAACGGACACAAAACAACAACTGTCCGATCTCTAGCGCCCATTAAATCTGCCATAGAAGCTGCTGGTGAAACTCGGGAGAATGACAACGATAATGAGAACAAACAGTGGCACACAGTAACTTACAACAGAAGACACAAAGAAGCTTACATCACACTCTCAGCCGGAAACCGCCTCCCCTAAATATAACATCCTTATTGAGTCAGTGGACCTAGACACACCAGCGAAGACATTGTCAACAGAATAAAGACTGGCGTAAATGTCATGAAAGGCATCGGCATATCGGCTATCCGCAAAGCCAGAAATCAGAAGGTAGTGGTTACATGCTCGTCAGGAGATGAACGCCACACCTTCAGTAAGGCTCTAAGACAGGCCGACTGCACGCTTTCCGTCAAAGATCTCACAAACAGATCACCTCTCATAAAATTGGTGGGAGTCGCTAAAGATCTCAGTGACTTGCAGCTGGCAGACGCTGTTCTTAAACAAAATGACAGCCTCATAAAAGAAGTACCAAAGGCAAACAGAACCATGAAAGTGGTGAGACGAACGAGGAGCCGAAACCAGACACTCACCAACGCCATACTCGAGGTGGACCCAAAAATCTGGAAAGCGCTGGTGAACAACAAGATCCGTGCTGGATATCAAGTGATAACAGTACTGGATCAATCACCGATCATCCAGTGCTACAGGTGCTTGGGCTTCGGCCACCTCGCTCGGGTCTGCCAGGGCCCGATGACGTGCGGCTACTGTGGAGGCGATCATGACACAAGAGAGTGTAACAAACGCTCAGAACCACCAAAGTGTGTCAATTGTGTGAATTCAAAGCGCACTTCGGACATCACACATCCGGCTTATAGTAGCGAATGCGATCAATGGAAAAATTGGGACCGACTGGCGAGGACAAGAGTAAATTATTGCTGAGGATGACACCAGGAACACCTTAAAGACCAAATTCATCCAAGCAAATCTGGGAAGGGGATTCGCCGCCACCAAGGAGCTGATAGCAGCAGCAACACAAGAAAATGTAGCAGTCCTCTTGCTATAAGAGCCTTACATTGGCAACAAAAGGGGCCATTTGACTTGCTCCGCCAAGACCATTCAAAACTTAGCAGGTCAGGACCAGTAAAATCCGCAGTCGTCGTTTTGCACGACTCAGTCAAGTTACTCGTAATCAGGCAATCATATTCGATAACATAGTCGCAGTAAAAATTAATATCAACAGTACTGACATTGGGGTGATCAGCGCATATCTTGAGGGTGAAAGGGACGTTGAGGAGGACATCCGCACGATCAACTATTGTGTTAACGAACTAAACACAAAGAAAACAATAATAGCTGGAGACTTTAACGCCAAGAGTCCATGGTGGGGAAGCCCCACGGAAGATACGAGAGGGATAGCGATGGCAAACTTCCTGGCTGATAAGGGACTCTCTGTTCTTAACAGTGGCACAACACCCACATTCTTTATCATCAGGGGAGGCAGAGCATACTCTAGTCATGTGGATGTCACTGCAGTCTCGACGGACTTACTACCAAACACACACAACTGGCGGATAGACCCCGACACTTGCAACCTGTCGGATCACCGGCCAATAAGCTTTGAGCTCTCTCTGCTCAGAAGTTCCTCAAGCAGACCTAGACCTACAACAAGGTTATATAATACCAAGAGAGCTGACTGGAGCAAATTTGGCCGCATCCTGTCAGAAAAACTCAAGCGGAATGGCATAAACGCAAATGCAATAAATAAAATCATCGAAGATGAACTCGAGGCTGCAGTGGCACACCTGACCGAGGCAATGACGACGTCCTGCGAGGAAGCCATCCCGAAGATAAAGAAAATATCCCAAAAACCACACTGGTGGAGTCAGGAACTCGCCAAACTAAGACAAAGAGTGATTAGACTAAGAAGGAAAATCGGAGGAGCAAATCCACGTAGGAAACCCACGTGATTTCAGAATATCTCGAAGCAAAGACGGCATATAAACACGGAATCAAACTGCGATAACCGACAGCTGGAAGAGTTTTGCACAAGCCAAGAACGAAAACATGTGGGCGCGTATATACCGTGTACTCAAGGTCTGCGGGGTACGGAGAGGATGAACAGCTTAAAGACCGCTAACCGGCAAAATGCTGTCCCCTGAGGACTCCGCGGCTCTACTTGCAAAACATTTTTCCACTAGACCAGAAGGAAACTGATGACATAGAACACGCAGCTATTAGGGCCGCGGTGGAGGAACGCTTCAAAGACCTTCCTCAGCATACCGGCACTAGCACGAACTACTTCACAAGCGAGGAAGTCCGGAATGTGTTCACAAATATGAGCCCAAAAAAGGCCCCGGGTGAGGACGGTTTTACATCCGACATTTGCCTGCAAACACTCAACTTAGAGACAGACACACTGCTGGCCGTCTATAACGCCTGCCTGAGGATCAGGCACTTCCCAGAACGCTGGAAGAAAGCGATTGTGAAAGTCATACCCAAACCAGGGAAGGACGATTACACCGCCGCCAAATCTTTCAGACCAATTGGACTGCTTCCAGTCTTAGGGAAGGCCCTGGAAAAACTATTTACGAATAGGATATCGTGGTCACTTGAGAGAGGCTGCGCTCTCAGCCCAAGGCAGTACGGTTTCAGGCCGCAGCGAAGTACGGAGGACGCACTCTACGATGCCATGACCGCGATCAAGGAGGTCTGAAAGACCGCAAATTGATCGTGGTTGTGTCTTTGGACATCGAGGTGCGTTCGACAACGCCTGATGGCCGGCTATTTTAGACCAACTAGCAATGAAAGACATTGATTCTACAACCCTTGGGCTGGTGCGCAGCTATCTCTCCAGTAGAACTGTGGAGCTGCGCTATGCAGGAGCTCGATTCCTTCAACCAACAAATAAAGGATGCATCCAGGGCTCAACATGCGGACCTATATTATGGAACGCAATTGGATCCACTACTGCAGGCATCTGACGGCCTCGAAGCACATGTGCAGGCTTTCGCTGATGATATTCTAGTCATCGCCGCGGCAACCTGCACGGAGGCTAGACGCGCCCTCACCGAGGAGCTTTCGATGTCATCTCACGATGGGGCAAGGCCCACAAGATGCGCTTTGCTGCCCATAAAACACAAGCGATTCTCGTTACCAAGCGCCTTAAATATCAACAACCAAGGGTGGTATTTGGGGAACCGTGATTCCTCTTGCTGGTAGCCTCAAAGTCCTTGGACTTACCATAGATTCTAACCTAAACTTTCGAGAACACATCATTGATAGGCATCGTAAGGCAGTTAATATCTTTAAATCAGTCACTAGAGCAGCAAGCGCAAATTGGGGCCTAAACAGCGGCATCCTCCGCACTATCTATAAAACTGTCGTAGAGCCAACACTGCTTTATGCTGCAAACGTCTGGGCAGAGGCCAGAGACAGAACACAGAACCGTCGACGTCTGGACGAAATAACCAGAAGCTTTTCAATTAGAATAGCAAAAACTCATCGGACCACCTCCACAATAGCATCGGCGGTTCTGGCTGATGTCTTGCCTCTGGACTTAAGAGCAGCGGAGCAACTAAAGATCTATGAGATCAAGAGGGGTAGATCGCTCCCGGGGCTCCCAGGTAGGAAACTGGAACGCAGGATAAATCCCGCACAACTTCCTCACCCGGCAGATCGAATCACACGCAGCTTTATAGAAATAAAATCCATGGGAGACCTTAACAAACTAGACAAAGACCAAACCCTCGTCTACACAGACGGCAGTAAATTGGACGGCGGGGTTGGAGCTGCAATTTCAGTCTGGAACGAGTAGAAATATACAAGACTACCATAAAACTTGAAAACTGTTGTAGTGTCTACCAAGCTGAACTGACAGCAATCAAAAAGCAGTAGAATATATAAAAGGAAGCCAAAACAATACCCTCACGCTACCCTACTGTCAGACTCTCGATCGGCCCTCAGACCGTGTGCCATCCGGACTCTTTACATCCCCTCGCTGCTGAAACGCGCAAACTCTTACATGAAGCCGAAATTAATAACCACACTATCCAACTAGCGTGGATAAAAGCACCTCGGACTTTCCAGGCAACGAACGCTGACGAGCTAGCAAAGAAGCCGCAACGAGCTCCAAGAAAGCACCAGAGTACGACAGATTCCCGCTATCTTTGCAAAAGAAATGTTAGAAGCGATACAATCACTACCTGGCAAAGGCGATATGAAGAATACTCCACCACAAGCACAATAAAACTCTTCTTCAAAGACATAAGAGTGGCCCACAAGATCCTAGGAAGCGTCGATCACACCAATGTCAGTTCACAGTTCTTAACGGGTCACGGGGGGATCAAAGCCTATTTACATAGGTTTGGCTTGGCCCCAGATCCACTTTGTGCCTGCAATGACGGCAAGAGCAACGAAACCGTGGAGCACATATTAGTTGAGTGCCCAAGGTTCGCTCGATATCGGTATGACTGCGAACATAAAATAGAGCAACCCATCACAAAAGACAGTATTGCACAGATTGTGCAGAACGACGACTGTAGGGACCCATTCCTTAAATACTGCCATAAAATCATGTGCTTGGCGGCCAAGGCAAACGGGTCCACTGTAGTTTGATCAAAGCGCCATAGAAACAAAACTGCTATCGGATCCATGGTGGATAGGCACTAGTGGACAGTTTCCTGGTCGCAAAACCCTAATAAATTACCTTGCTAAACTCAACTAATTCAATTATATATTATTAATAATCAATTCAACCTACCAATATTATATGTTAATCGTCAGAAAATTAAATAATTCATCATTCTACTACTCTATTATTATTATTGTTAATTTTGATTGTTACTGACTTTTGATCATTGACATCTAATTCTAATTGTAATTTTATTCCAATTAAATAGTGAATCGGAAATCATCAGAATGTTAAATAATTTGTTAATCAATTTCTTTTATTATTATTAATTTTGATTATCACATCCTTTCACTTACATCTAACTTTAATTACAATGTTATTTTAATTAAATAGTAAAATCCAACTAAAAATAAATTATTAAATACTTTCAATTTGAACGCAAATGTATAAAATTGTAATGTAAAGACTATTATAAAACAAATATGCATTGAATTGTAAAGCATATAAATTGTAATGGCTGAGGGTACTGATGCCAGTTCACTGGAACAGGTAGACATGAAAACCGGATGCCAACTATAAATATTATAATTCTTTGTTAATATCACAACGTCGGCGGGGACCAATTTAATCTTTTATATATATATATATAAAAAATAAAAAAAAAAAAAAAAATTAAAATAAATATAAACCCATGAAAACTAATTTTCCCAAGTGTTAATCCTAGAATTAAAGATGCTGCATAAGCAATAGCAGCAGAGCCGGCGAGAGACCCCCAAAGTGGGGTCAAAAAAAAAAAACCTAACCTAACCTAACCTAACCTAACCTAACCTAACCTAACCTAACCTAACCCGACGACGTCGTGCTCGTATTTAGCGGGGAAACGTCGGGCATTAACACCAGTGCTAGGGAGGCACTTGATTATGTTCAGGCGTGGGGTGTCAAAAACAAACTCAAGTTTGCACCACATAAAACAAAAGCAATGGTCATAACAAACAGGTTAAAATATGACATCCCACGCCTGAGCATGGGAGGGATGCCAATCGACATGGACCGAGAAATCAAACTGCTGGGCTTAAACATTGACAGTAAACTAACCTTCAACAAACACATAACTCTCACATGCAGAAAAGCACTCGACATATACAAACATTTAACCAGAGCGGCAAAAATAACGTGGGGGCTAAACCCCGAAATAGTAAAAATAATATACACGGCAGCAGTGGAACCGATCATTACGTATGCGGCTGGAGCCTGGGGGAAATCTGCAGCAAAGTTAGTTTCTAGAAAACAGCTCAATGCCGTGCAAAGGCTTCGCCAGAAAACATGTCGAGCATACAGAACGGTTTCGCTTAACTCCGCACTCGCACTGTCAGGAATACTGCCTCTCGACCTTCGTATCAAAGAGGCTGCCACAATCTTTGAGATAAGAAAGGAAAAAGGAGCATGCATACGGAATGGGGAGGTCGAGAAGGAAGTACTATACACCAAATCTACACACCCTGCATGTAAGCAACATCTAGAGTACAAACACCTCGAGAGCCAGGAGCAGATCAACACCCTGGCGAACTCGGAATATAAAATATACACGGACGGCAGCGGGCTTGAGGGCAAGGTCGGGGCCGCGTTTTCCTTATGGAAAAACGGCCTCGAAACCAAGTCCAAAAAGTTTAAGCTGTCGTCCCATTGCACAGTATACCAAGCCGAGCTTCTGGCTCTCCAAAATGCAACGGTGGAAGCCCTGGAAAGAGCTGGATATTCATTTGGAATATTCAGTGATTCTGAGGCCGCCACAAGGGCACTTTATGCAACAGTGAGACAAGGCACCCTTTAGCAATTCAGGCACAAAACAACATAAGCCTGGCAATACTAAAGGGAAAAACCGTCTCCCTGTACTGGGTGAAGGCCCATGTGGGGATAGCGGGAAATGAGAGAGCGGATGAGCTCGCGAAACACGCAGCGCTATACACAAAGACAAAACCTGTCTACGACCAGTGCCCGGTTTCATTCATGAAGAGACAAATCCGAGGACACTCTTCATGAATGGAACCGGAAACCTGGAGAAACCACATCTGGCACGAAGATATTTTTGCCCAACATCTATATAGCCCAGGAATTCATAAAATCGGTAACTACAAACATGCACCTCACGCAACTACTCACTGGGCACGGCGGGTTCTCGGAGTACCTGAATCGATTCGGGTGCAAAGAGAGCCCGTCGTGTATTTGCGACCCGGATGTTCCGGAAACAGTTATCCACGTAATAACAGAGTGCCCAGTGCATTGTAGGGATCGACAGGATATAGAATTAAAAACCGGAATTAAAATAGAAGCCACAAAATTAAGTCAACTAATTTGTCAAAAGGAAACTAAACATGATTTTATAGAATACTGTATTAAAATAATAAGAAAAGTAAATCTAAGAAATAAATAAATCGTATATAATAGTATATTTTGAAAAATGAAATGAAATGAAAGAAATTGAATGTAAAAGAACAAGTGTAAATGTAAAATATATAAAAGAAAGAGAACAAAGAACTGAAATAGAATAACAAAGAAGTTAAATGTAAACCTATAATATTGGGAATTGTAAATAACAAAATGAAAACAAACAAAAGCCTGAAAAATATCCTGACAATGACTCGTCAGGGGGCAGCGCAGTATTCAAAAACCTAACCTAACCTAACCTAACCTAACCTAACTAACCTAACCTAACCTAACCTAACTAACCTAACCTAACCTTTTTTTTTTTTTTTTATGAAAATGCCTACGCATACCCACCCCTGCGGGGGCAAGGGTGGGTTATGTCGGACTCGCACCGACTAAAACCCCATGGTGTTCCACCTTCGTCGCGTATGGCGGGGCCACGGGAACGCTTTCGCACACCTCCGCGACCCCGCCTGCGCTGGCCGGCAAGCCGGCCCCTCCTTCGGGGGGAGGACATCCCCCTCTCCACCCCTCTCCTGCAAGGCGCGCCGGAACACGGACGCGCCTTCCATCTCGGCCTCCTCTGTAGGTGGGAAACGGGCTCCCCCGAGTCCGCCCCCCAGAGGCCATGGGGGCCAGGAAAGCACTAAGCCAACCCAGCCCCTGCAGCGGATCTGGTCTGCGGCTCCACCGCCGACCGATGTTCGGCCGCGGAGGACAGGAGAGCAGCAACGAAACACCGACACTCCTCTTCCCCGCGGCCCCACCACAGCCGCATCATGCGGTGCGACCCCGCTTGAGTCGCGGAGGATAGGGAGAGCGGTAACGAAACACCGACACTCCTCTCCTCCGCGACTCCGCCTCGGCTACTGAGGGCGGGAAAGACGGCCTCGCTCCGCCACATCCGCCCCAGTAGTCCACCGACACGCATCCGAGGTTGGCTCATAGCAGGCCCACCCGGGCAGCCACCTCGAGCCGGCCTCAGAGTGCCTTAGGCCGGCCATTTGGGTTCCTCTTAGCTTCACCGTGGGTGACCAAGCCACGGTTACTAAGCCCCCGCTACGACAAGCGGGGAACCCTTCGGGGGAACCTAACCTAACCTAACCTAACCTAACCTAACCTAACCTAACCTAACCTAACCTAACCTAACCTAACCTAACCTAACCTAACCTAACCTAACCTAACTAACCTAACCTAACCTAACCTAACCTAACCTAACCTAACCTAACCTAACCTATCCTAACCTAGCCTAGCCTGGCCTAACCTAACCTAACCTAACCTAACCTAACCTAACCTAACCTAACCTAACCTAACCTAACCTAACCACCAGTCTCGCGCTCGCGCTCGACCCGTACGCATCGAAACTGGAAGCGCTCCGTGTTTAAAATCACGAAAGTGGGAAGAGTTTTGTGAAAATAGTCGTATTATGCATCAAAGACGTAGAAAAGTGTGAACAATGTGATGGTGTAGTTTTATTAACAGATTTATTTACTTTTAAACCCATTTTGGGGCAAAACTGTTTTAAAACAATAATTGTGCGGGTTGTCAACTTCATTCGCGTGCGGCACTCGATTTGTCGCGATGACCCTATATTTTTGTGTTTTAAATAGACCACCTACCTATCCTTCTGTGTGCCAAATTTCAGATTTTTCTGAATAATAGTTTTAAGTTACAGACCTTTTTTTCGTTAAAAGGACCTATAGCTTACGTAATATTAAATCTCAAACCGACTTTTTTGTTTATTATTATTAGTGCTTAATTATAGTTTTAAAGTGCAGTGTGGACAATAAAAATAGATTATAGCATAAAACTTTGTACATTAGGGGCCGCTTTACCCCGCAAATTAATGTTTGTAATCGCTTACGATGTCGAGTAAGACGACAGCAGCGGATAACCTCTCCCCCGCCCTACCGGCGGGGGTGGAGGAAGTCTGCGATGTAGACACGTTTTTAAGCGTTGTCTACAAACTCACCGAATGCATAAACAAAGCTGTGACCGAGGGTAAATCGGTAACAGCAGCAAACAAGCGTCTCATTAATTTGGCTGCGACGGAAATTCGTCGCTGCGGCCTGGATGGCTAGCATCACTCCTGATGCAGCAACTACACCTGCGATCACACCCATCGACAGCAATTTAAAGGCTGACATCGTGGCCTGTGTACGTGATGAGATGGCCAAATTTAAGGGGCAGATCTCAGCGCAGCTCCAGCAGACTCGCACCACGTCATACTCTCAGGCCGCGATGACCGGCCGCACTCCAGCGACTCAGGGCGGTGGCGCCACATCTTCGGCCACGCCTGCTCCACCACCTGCGACCAAGCCAGCTATCATAGTCAGCACGGTGGCGGAGACCAAGACCAGGCAAGAAGTGATACTAGCTTTTAAGAAGAGTATTACGTACCGTGAATCAACATACGCACCGGCACGCATTCAAGCTGTGTCGAATAATAAATTGCGGATCGAATTTGACACCACGACCCAGCGGGATGACACGTTGTTGAGATTAAAAACACGATCAGAGATTAAGGCTGAACCTGTCCGCAGACTTAAGCCTATGATCATAATGAAAGAGCGTCTCAAAGACACTCCTGCTGAAGATCTCGTCGCCATCATCAAGGTTCAAAACACTGAACTCGGCGAGATAATCGGCAGCGACCCTGAAATTTGAAACTACGCTTCAAGCGCAATAATAAGAACCAGAACTTATACAACGCAGTTCTGTTAGCGGAACCGAAGGTATACAGGAAAATGGTGGATATGGCAAGGATTGCCGTAGACCACCAGAAGATCCACGTTGCCAGCTTCTCTCCATTCCTTCAGTGCCATAAATGCCTGCAATTCGGGCATATGCGTTCCCACTGCACAGCGACAGTGAGCCCTTGCTCCCACTGTGCTAGCACGGAACATCAAGTTGCTGAGTGCCCAAGCAAAGACGCTCCGAACTCAGCGAAATGTTTTAATTGTGTTGCGCATAATGATAAGTTTAAAACAAAAAATGACATTAAACACCGCGAACTCAATGTCCTGCCCACGCTTGCGAGCCATGAGAGAGAGTCGACAACAGAGTAGACTACGGGCGTAGCTCTCTCTCACGGTCAGCGACGATTGGAGCAGTTTTTCAACTTTTACATCTAAATTTTTACCATTTTAATATAACTGTTATATACTATTTTTTTTTTTTTATATCTACAAGTCATGTCATTTATCATACATTAAATTGCCTCAATTAACCATGTTAAATTTGTGTCATGTACGCGCCGCCGCCCTTCCCGGGTTGCGAACGGTGCACCGTATCTAACGGCTAGCACCGCTGAGCATGCGGGAGCGGCCACGGCACCGTTTAAATTTTTAATTGTTTATATTTTTACTTTCACAACCGACTGCGCGCTGCGTCGCCCCCGCCCCGCCCCGCTCCCCGCGCATTCCGCGAAGGGACCGGGGCGGTGTCTATTTTTAGATGCGGCGACGCAGTTCAATTGTTTATGCAATCTTAGTAATAATTTCTTTCTTTTTTTTGTAATTACTTCTCAAAATCCTTATGATAGGTCTAGCTCTAAGAAATTAGTACTAATATAGAATAGATATTTGTATACAAAAGAATTGTTGTTGATCTTTTTGCTGTATATAATGTTGTCATATATTTATGTTTATTTTCTTTTATTAAATTATATTAGGCCAGCTTTGCAAGCATTCAATTAATTAATCACGTCAAATTTGTGTCTAATTACGTACCGCCGCCCTTCCGGGTTGCGAACGGTGCATCGTATCTCATGGCGAGCACCGTAGCGTGGTAGTGACCATAGCACGGTCTCTATTTTATTCATGTTTAAATTTATTGTTCTCACGAACCGACAGCGCACCGCGCCCCCCGCGCCGCGCCTCGCTCCCTGAGCGTGCGCCGGCGGCGGAGAAAGCGTGGCCTTGTCGCGTCGGGTCTATTGTTAGCCACGGCGAAGCGCTTGCACGTGTGCGTTTATTTTTTGTATAAGGAGTATTGTTTTATATTATTCGTTAAGCGTAAGCATCTTTCATGTAAAATTATTCATTCTATGTAAAATTATAGTGTAAGAATAGGTTAAAACATTTGATTTAATATTTGTAAATGTAATTAATATTTAAGTGTTCTGTGTTAGTAATAAGAACATTTAGTCGAGCGTCTCGAGACTCGAGCCTCCGGGAAATGCGGCTTCAATAGAAGTCGTATTCCTCAGTTTAGCGATAAATCATTTTCTTTATTCGGGACACACTTATATATATATACTAGAATATTCAATAATTAATTCTTAACTGTACAGTACTTCTGTATGGTTTAAGGGCATGAGACTAGGTAGTACAACCTGTATCCATTAGCAGTTGTACACCCTACGTCTCAAAGAATCAATAGTTAAGATATGATTTTTATGTAAATACTGTAAAGCCAACTTTTTTTTTTTTTTTATATACGTGTATAAATTAGTCAGTAAACGGCCATCGGGGAAAGTAAAATCTCCGGTGGAATATATGGGGATATGTAACCTAGGCAGAAACGTATCAAATAGCGTTCTGCCAGGACACATACTCCCCAAGCAAGCGAAACAAATAGCTGATACCACATATAAACACATTTCCAACAAGAATTAAAAATGTCAAATATGATTAAACATAAGATTAAGAAAAAAAAAAAAACCTAAACTTTTTTTTTTTTTTACATGGGGAAATGCCTACGCATACCCACCCCTGCGGGGGCAAGGATGGGTTATGTCGGACTCGCACCGACTAAAACCCCATGGTGTTCCACCTTCGTCGCGTATGGCGGGGCCACGGGAACGCTTTCGCACACCTCCGCGACCCCGCCTGCGCTGGCCGGCAAGCCGGCCCCTCCTTCGGGGGAGGACATCCCCTCTCCACCCCTCTCCGGTAAGGCGCGCCGGAACACGGACGCGCCTTCCAACTCGGCCTCCTCTGTAGGTGGGAAGCGGACTCCCCCGAGTCCGCCCCCCAGAGGCCATGGGGGCCAGGAAAACCCCAGCCCCCTGCGGCGGATCTGGTGATAGGCTCCGCCGCCAACCAATGTTCGGCCGCGGAGGACAGGGGAGAGCGGCAGGATCAGCCACACTCCACTGAACCCGCGGCCCCACCACGGCCGCATCAGCGGTGCGACCCCGCTTGAGTCGCGGAGGATAGGAGATACACTGCCCTCCCTCCGCGACTCCGCCTCGGCTGCGGATGGTGCGTTAGACGGCCTCACTCCGTCCATCCGCACCCGCAGCCCACCGACACGCATCCAGGGCGGGCCCAGCTCCAGCCCGCCCGGGCGGCCTCCTCGGAGCCGGCCTTAGAACGCCTTAGGCCGGCCATTTGGGTTCCTCTTAGCTTCACCGTGGTTAACTCCACACCACGGTTACTAAGCCCCGCTACGACAAAGCGGGAACCCTTCGGGGGACCTAACCTAACCTAACCTTTTTTTTTTTTTTAGCGTGGGAAATGCCTACGCATACCCGCCCTCGCGGGGGCAAGGATGGGTTATGTCGGACTCGCACCGACTAAAACCCACGGTGGTCGCCACCAACGCTCGCGAGGGGTCGCGGGATCTCCGTTAGGAACGCAGCCGCAACCCCTGCGCTTCGCTGGGATAGCCCGTCCCGGGGGCGTGCGTGAAGATCGCACCCCAGAACCCTCACGGAACTATCACGACGACACGGTACCACGTCGTGCCGTCGTCCTCCTCGGGGTCGCTCATACTGGACGGTCGGGCCCCACTCCGATCGTCAGCGACCCGTAGGGCCCCGTTTACGGTAGGGGATCACCGATAGGAGGGCCGTAACGAGGCGCGCGAGCGCCGCGTCGGCCCGTCTCCGGCAGGATCGGTCCTCTCTCTGTCCCGCTCGGCAGCCTCCTTTCGGACCATTACGGTCTCGCTGAAGGAGGCTACGGCCCTCCACGCCGATTCCCCGCGCAGCATCGCCGACACGACTGCTGGCAGGGACGGGTTCCGTCCGATGTGGCCGACCAAGACCCGCCGCTCGGCTTCCACGCCGGGCAAGCGGCGAGCGTGTGCGATGCGGAGTCTTGGTCGTTGCCGCCACAGTGGAAGCAATTCGCCATCGCCTCGCGACCGATCTTACACAGGTAATCACCCTAACCTAACCTAACCTAACCCTAACCACCTATATCTTTGTGTGGCTAGAGTCTTAAGCATTCCAAATTGGTTTTGTTGTAGCATTTTGTTCAGTGTAATCGTTAGACAGTCATCCTGCGCCGCATTTAGGCCATTTCTAGTCTAGTTGTAATCAGTTATTTTTGGTTTCATAATTACGTAATTTTATTCCATTTGTAAAATTTTCATGTCTTCGTTTTCGTGCTGATTTTGTAACCTAACCTGGCCTAACCTAACCTAACCTAACCTAACCTAACCCTAACCACCTATATCTTTGTGTATTAGAGTCTTAAGCTTGTTCAAATTGGTTTTGTTTGGCAGCATTTGTTCAGTGTAATCGTTGGTGATCATCCTGCGCCGCATTGACCATTCTATTGAATCTAGTTGTAATCAGTTATTTTTAGTTTCATAATTACGTAATTTTATTCCATTTGTAAAATTTTCATGTCTTCGTTTTCGTGCTGATTTTGTAACCTAGCCTAACCTAACCTAACCTAGCCTAACCTAACCCTAACCACCTATATCTTTGTGTATTAGAGTCTTAAGCATTCCAAATTGGTTTTGTTGTAGCATTTTGTTCCAGGTGTAATCGTTAGACAGTCATCCTGCGCCGCATTTAGGCCTGTTCCTGAATCTGTTGTAATCAGTTATTTTTGGTTTCATAATTACGTAATTTTATTCCATTTGTAAAATTTTCATGTCTTCGTTTTCGTGCTGATTTTGTAACCTAACCTAACCTAACCTAACCTAGCCTAACCTAACCTAACCTAACCTAACCTAACCTAGCCTAGCCTAACCTAGCCTAGCCTAACCTAAGCCTAACCTAACCTTTTTTTTTTTTTAGCGTGGGAAATGCCTACGCATACCCA